>CM040405.1:57245267-57263267 GCA_022702515.1 Ilyophis sp. 1 JC-2022 | reverse complement strand
AACCCTCCGACACCGCCACTACCATTGGTTCGCGCAAACGTCCATCAAAAACTCCTACGTAAACTTGCGTCAAACTCCACGTGACAAGACGTTTGTTGCGTCATTTTGGCTTTTGATACACCCCAGTGTTCGCTCTCTGAACAATTTTAGTCCTGCATGATAGCCACTAGCTACCGACGTGCTGTGAAGTTAGCGCTCTATCTTCTAGCGTATCCCACGGAACTCCGCAACGACAGAAAACTTTCCAAGTTATTTTTTTTCGTTTTTCGTTTTAATTCTTTAAAACGTAACATATTCTTTTATTTAAATTATTTTCTTCATAGTCTTTCATGCGAACCATTCTAGGCTTTTAAGCGCGCTATCTCGCCTTTTGAGCCTATCTTTTGTCTATTTTGTACAATATCGTGCTTTCGCGGACTCTGAAAAAGTTTATAAGTTTTTTGCCTACAGTGTCTCTGCTCGCGGACGCCTTTAACCCACGGAGTTTATGTTTCTTCCTTCATGGCATCTAACAAGTCTTTACAATGATTCTGTTTAATGTTTTTTCGTTATAGTCCACGCGATTTTTCACGTTTTAACAGCATGCTTGAATTATTCTTTTTAACAAGCGGCTGCTGCCGCTAGCACAAACGGCTTTTTAAAAATAAAACGTAATTGCCGCTGCTACTACTGCTACAAATAACAACATATACATTTATACAACCATACTTTTTCACGATGTTTTTCAAATAAAACAAATGTACCGCACATTACATTGCCAATATGTTTCCCCTAAGCACCCTGTCCCCAACCCTAAAAACAATTCGTCACAAAACCACAACGCTTACAACAATTCCCAATAAAATGTTCCAAACCCTTGAAACGAAAAACCCACAAACCCCCGCCCCGAATGATGATGCATCATCATAATCATAAAAATGAAAAAATCATAAATAAAAAAATAATTTATGCATAATCTTATTTTTTCACAAACTCATCAATATTCATAAAATTGACCTTTTGACCCCATCAATCACTTTTTGACAGATACCGAATCGTATTATACTACTTACAATGAAACTTGTCTATGGTAGCCACCCAGGAAAGTCATAGAATATGGGCATCGTGTGCAGGTGAGCACCGTACAAAGGTGAGGCAGGGCATATTTTCAGGGTATTTATGTACAACCATTTTCCATCAGCTGTTCTAATCACTTTGATTATTTTTGTCCAGAGTGAGCGTAACTGGCTTACAAGCTGCCATTTTCAAAGCCGATACTAGTCATTTTCACAGAGAAAAATATGGCCCACAATATGACAACAATAAATGCAGCGCACCCTTAAATACTATATGGAATGACAGGAGATTTGGGACACATGTGGGATAACACTTATACTTAATTTACACAGCAAAGACCGTTATCAGACCTGAATATAAGCTTAACAAATGGGAGGGCCATCCTCTACCAATGCAATCCCTTTCATAGTTAGACGCACATCACAATACATGCAAAGCAACAAAGGCTAGCTAGAACACAAGCGAAAATCAACACTGTGGTGCACAGAACACTTGTGATGTGAGTCTGTTTCATTTAAGTATTTTTCTGATTATTGTGGTTTCTGTAGCATACACTTTTCCCATGTTTTCCGCAGCCTTGCGTTCTGTGCTGTCTCTCTCGCTTCCTCTCACGGAGTTTTACTTTCGTTTCTGTACGCTTCGTTCGTATTACCCTGCACTACTAATTATTATATATGACTTACAGAATTACTAACTGGCTAAACACGGGTGTGGTTAACTAATCTACTAACGTCAGGGTTTAATAGAATTATTACTAACACAATCTAACAATTTAGTTCTAATCACGTTTCCACAGCTGTTTAATGTTTCCTTACGTATCCAGTCATTGTCGTGTTAACTAATCTACTAACGTCAGGGCTAGGATAGGATAACTACTAACGATTTACTAATTGCCTTGTTACGTGTCTCAGTTCTCTCAAGCTGTTTTCCATTTCCTGCTATTCTCAAACTAAGAGTCTGCACCTGTCTACACACGCATTTAAACCAGCAGTCCTAGTCCCTCGTTGCGAGTTCGTCAAACTATATTGTCAAGCGTAGTCTGTTGCCTGTTTTCTCCCGAGTAAGTTTGTTTCAGTGTTTTTTCCCGAGTCAGTGTTTTCGTGTCTTAGTAGGTTTTTGTTTCTGTTTGTTTGTGGGTCTTGTTTCGAGTTTTGATTTCCTGGTTATTGACCTCCGTCCGTGTTCTCGCGACTTTTCTTTGGATTCCGTATTGTACCTCTGCCGAGACTTCCCGATTTCGACCCCTGCCTGTTTGACTTCCCATTTGGATCTTGTTTTTGTACTGTAGTAAAATAAATAGAATAATCCTTTCACCGCCCCGTCGAGAGGGGTCGGGATCATTCCACTACAAATTATTCAAACTTTCGTCCAATTAGACTCTACATTCCTGAGTCTGGTATAACGTAATTTATTGTATATAAATGCGCATGAATATACATACCCAGGCTGATCGGCTAAGTATACATGTATTAAAACAATATTAAAACACTCTCAATCACACAGTCCAGTCTAAGTCCGTCAATATCATGCTCACCCACAAGACGTAAACACCGCTCCGTTGATGACAGAGACAAAACAAAAACTAGCCCTGGGCCAACTCAGATAACCCCGTTTTATGCGTCTTTCAAACCCCACCCCATGTGGTTTAAAGTTTGAAAGCGCCTCCCCCCTGGGAAATATATTCCATGGTCTGCAGCGGTCTCTGCTGGTCTTATTTAGCATTACAATTGGCTGTTGTTTTATATCGTGGTTTTAGTTAATTATTATGATTTAACTATCTCAGAAACAGTCTGGCTATGGTCTGACCATAGTTGTTCAATACATAATAATACCCTGCTGTGATGGGTTATATAATACTAGCTATAAACCTTTTATTGTTATTCATCACAGGTATGTATATTTATAAACCAAGCATAACACCTTCCTTTGTGATTTGAAACATTGTCTGTACTAACATATTCTTTTATACTAAATGGTTGTGGACGAAGAAAGATAACTTATTTGTCAAATGTATTTTATACTAAATGTTTGTTGCAGAACAAAGGAAATGTTTTCCTTGAGTTTACCAAACTCTATTAGCTGCTGAAACTGCACACACACACATTTCCAAGCCTAGGGCGCCAGATGTCTTTTTAATGACCGGGCCCCAAGGCATTCCTTGGGAAGATCCATACACTATCTCTTCGGCCGATCTAGGACCATAAATGTGTCCCATGTGAGTGTGTGTATGCAGGTGTGAATGGGTCCTTTTACCTCCTTATCGAGATACGTATATCACTCTGATGTTTGAATATACAAATGTAACTGAAATAGTCTCTGATTGTTTTACCATATGGCTTTTGCCTAAGAATAAGCTTTTCCCATCAATTCACTAACGTGGGGATGTGCACGCATATCCTTGATTTACCGGTGTTAAAGATGAGCTCATTCTATGTGCCTGGCTCCGGACCATGCCCCACCCGATCACACAGATACAAATCACCGAGTTTGTTTTTCCTTCCTTGGCATGAGTGTGTGCTTGTGAGTGCACGGTCATAAATTTGAAGTGTGCTGGTTGGGCCTCTTAGGGTGTCTTGGAAGAGACACCCTTCCAACACAGAAAAGCATCTCCCTATTGACACCATTGTTTCATATAGAATGTCCTACATCATGATATATAATTATACATAAATAATGAATAATCTATCTTTTACCACAACATTACCTTGCCTTGGACAATAAACTTTGTTTTTTTGCACTCCTGCCTGCTTTTGGGTTCCTGTCCACGGATCATAACACTAGCCAGCCGGTGCCTAGCTAGCTACCCAGCTTTGGCTAGCGGCCATCGTGTGCATGAATAAAGCTCCTGTGGGAGAGCAACAGCATGGCCAGCAATGTTTCTTGTGATAAAAAAAGTAAAATCAAACGCATTTTTCTGAATTTTAAACGAAAAAGTTGTTCACAAATGTAAAAAATTTAATTGCAATGTTTTTTTTCTCACTCATGTTTATGATTACATTTGTTACGAGTACGATTTCATTTTCTACGATTACGATTCTGTTTTTCACATATAATGAACTAATTTAAGTGGAAGAATCAAAAATAGGATTTGTATTATAGTGTTATGACCACAAACCCAATCCCTATATGGCGTAAACGCAGCCTGCTACATCAGGTCGCAATGCAACTGTATCGCAATAGTTCCTCTGCAATTGAAATATTGGTAAGAATTAGGCTGTACATTTATATTAATGCAAACAGCAGTTTTTTAATGGGACCGGCAAAGTCTGTAGGGAAATATTTTCAGTCAGAAAAAAAAAACGTCTTTTTTTTCAACGACTTCCATTTTTTTAACGGTATGTTAGGCGCTGCCAAGGCCGGCGTGGCGGCCCTAACCCGCACACCTTCAGTCCGGGAGACAGAAATCATTCAGATCATAACACGGCGGCATGGAGGGAGGAGACCAACCCACCACATTATTGCAGATTGAGTAGATCGCGGCTGTGATGAATGGTGGTGGGCAAAAACTCAGGAACAGATACAGAATAACACTAACGGACTGATTCCTTCTTTTTTAAATTCTTCAGATAATATTTTCCTCTCCTGTGTATATTGTATGCAGTTGCAAAGTACATGTTCCACATTTTCTCTTTCATGACAGGTGTCACATTGTCCAGTTGGGTGTTTTTTAATGAGCTGTAATGATGAATTTAATTTTGTATGTCCTAGTCTTAATCTATTTATGATGCACTCTTCTTTCCTGTTTCGTCCTAATGGTTTGCTAACTCCAATCATCTTTGAATTTGATATAAATGTCTTCCTTTTGTATCTCTATCCCATCTCTCCTGCCACTGTTTCTTTATTTGATGCCAGATGTATTATTTTGCCTCTGCTTTACTAATAGGTATTTCTATATTTTTTCCCGTTGTCTAAGTCTAAGTTCCCTTAGCAAACATATCAACCCTCTCATTTCCCTCAACCCCCACATGAGCTGGGATCCATAAAAACAGAACCTCAATAGCAAGTTTGTTTACTCTAAACAATGTTTGCAATATTTTGTATAAAATGTCCTGTCTACAACTGGATGAAAAGAATTTTAGATTAATCAGTGATGCACTTGAGTCTGAGCAAATTACCTGTCGTACTGCACTTCCTCTATCCATTGCAATGCAAGAAGAATTGCCATCATTTCTGCTGAATATACTGATATATGATCTGAGATTCTTTTACTCACCTTAATCTCTAATTCAGGGATATAGAACGCACACCCTGTCCTATCTGTAATAGGGTCTTTTGATCCATCAGTATATATAGGTATATATATACAATATTTACTTTTCAAAACATTTTCTACCAAACTAGCACTATTTGTTATTTCTTTATTTGAATGCATTTTCTCCATTATGCTCAAATCTGCCATTGGTTGAGGTAGAATCCAAGGCGGTACTGCTGGCAATGGCAAAGTAGGGCTAAATTTTAATTAGCATATTTTCATTTCTTTAGCTATCTCACCACCTACCCTCATAAAACACTCCTTTTTTCCTTTCCCCATTTCCCAACATTGTTTCATAATTTTCTTTGTAGGATGACATTATTTTTGTCCCTGCAGATTAGTCCAGTAATTAGCCATTAAATGTTATCTCCTTAATTGTAGTGGCATCTCCCCTACTTCCACTTGCAATGCTTCAATTGATGTTGATTTAAGAGCTCCGCAACAAATTCTTAATGCTTGTGCCTGTATAATGTCTTGTCTTTTCAAAGTGGTTTCAGCTGCCGAGCCAAATACTACACTTCCATAGTCTAAAACTGATCTGACCAAAGTCACATATAAGGTTTTCAGGGCAAATCTATCTGCTCCCCATACTATACCTGTCAAGCACCTCATAACATTCAACACTTTTTTACACTTGGTTTCAATTTTATCAATATAGTATTTCCATGTTGCTTTGGTATCAAACCATACTCCAAAAAATGTTAATATCTCTACCCTCTCTAACTTTTTTCCATATAATTGCAAATGGATATCCTCACCTACTCTTTTCTGAGGGAAGACCATAGTTTGAGTTTTCTCTACAGAAAACTTAAACCCCCATTTTAACGACCATACTTCTACTACAAGAATTGCCTCTTGTACCTTTTGTACTGTATATTTCATGTTCCTTCCTCTTTTCCAAAGAGCCCCATCATCTGCAAATAACCACTTACCTATATTTTGATTTACCTGATCATATATATCATTTATCATAACTGTAAATAGAAGTGGACTAATTATACTTCCCTGGGGAGTACCATTATCTACTACATATTTACCTGATAAATTATTCCCAATTCTTACCTGTATGGACCTACCAAATAGAAAGTCTTTAATCCAATTATATGTTCTTCCTCCAACTCCCAAAATGTTGAGTTTAATCAATACTCCCTCCTTCCACATCATATCATATGCTTTTTCCACATCAAAGAATACGGCTACTACTCCTTCCTTATTGGCTTGTGCTTTTCTTATATCAGATTCTAAACATACCAATGGGTCCATTGTGTTACGACCTCTTCTAATGAGACTGAGATTCGGATGACTGGATCGGTGGTGTCTTGTTAACTGGATATATCTCGCTTAAAAACTGGGTAGCGCAGAGCAACTGGATATACGGTGTCTAGTTTGCATCAGGTTTTGAACTGTTCGGCCTACCATAGATTTTAAGCCTTTAAAAACTGTTCTGAATCAGCCTGTGAAATTGCGAACAAGCAGCCGCAAATAAGAAACCAGTTTTAAAAAATTAAGGTGCACCGGGAATTACGAATAAGAAACTGCGAATAAGAAACCAACTTCACCCTCATAATTAAACTTGTTTTCTTACATGAGTTGTTCTGTATTTATGTTTAGAGTCTGATACATTAATGCGGTAAATTGCCTCACTTATGGAATGAAAAGATAAATGAAAACATAAAAATAGCCACCATGTGAGTCACATGATTTGACTGCCATTTGTATCAGCTCCTCATTGGCGTGATTCTAATCGGGATTAGGCTACTTATGTTTGTATTAAATGAAAAAACTAAATGAACAAGTAAGCATTTTGCAGATTTGATTACTCCAAATGTGCACATCTAGAGCCAAGATTAACACATTGAAAACTACACTATCATTTAATAAAAACTTTGAACATATGCACACAGATAATAGCCATATATAAATGCCTTCCATTCAGGCACGTGCAGAGGATGTTAGAGGGGCAGAGGCAGGGGCCCAAATTCATAAAAGGGCACGCCGGCGATTATTGCAAATAAATAAATGGATTTTGCGCGGATTTACTACTTTTGCGACACTGTTAAGGAATATTAAAATGTATGTATTCAGGCAGGGTTTTTCCTGGCAGAGAATGGGTTTTGGCCGTACGTAGCCTATGTGATCGCAGGCAGTGAGGGAGTAGAATTTTTTTTGCATTAATTTTTACCGTAAATACAGTTTTTGGACTACAAAGAGCCCATGTAGGCTTTGGTTGTAAAGTACCAGTAGGGTTGTGTTTAGGGGGTAGGGTTTAGAAATCAAAGGTCCTTGAAGCTTTTTGAATATTTGAATCTTACACCATTTAGGCTATTTTGATAGCGCACAAATAGAAAAATAAATAAACACTCTAAAACAGAAATAAAAAATAAGTGTAGCTACAAGTTTAAAAACAAAAAACATTTTAAGTACAAAAGCACCGTGTGTGTTTTTACATAGTCTACGTTGCTGTTGTTATTTCAGCCCTAAATGCGATAGGTCACTGTGGAAATGTTGACTGTACGGGACTTTAGCGAAATGTAACAAGATTAACTCTTCAGGGTTAATCATAACACAGTGGTAGCTGCATATAGCCTACAGGTAAGATATTTGGTTTCATTAACATATTTATAGCTACGAGAGGTGTCATCTAAACCGAAAGTGCAACAGGTAGCCAGCAGCCTACAGTAGGCTAAGCAATGGAAAACGCCGAATGCCTAGGCCTATTTGTACAACGTTTTAAATAAATATTATTGTTTCTAGCTATATCTGAACATGATTTTCTCATAAACGGTGCATTTAATAGTCTGTGGCTGTGGCAAGACGAGGGTTGTAAGCGGTTTGGGCTATTAATAGAACCCTTTTTGTAAAGCTGTAGCCTAGTTTATAATTGAAGACAAACATGAATACTGTAATTGGGACCGACACCTCTACTACTATAGTATGGGGCGCCAACGTGGATCGGGTTAAATCTTTTACCTTTTCAGAAGTTAGGGCTTCAAAGGTAGCCTATATCAAAATTGGAGGGTGTTCCATCCAACTCGCTGCGCAAGCTATCGCTGTCACAAAGATTTAGGTTGCACTCTGCCGCAGAATAGCTGAGCCGCATTTCCATACAGTCTATGTTTCTATGCTTCTTCTACTCGTCTCCTAGTACTGACATCTTTAAAGCGACGAGTACAATATAATTAAATTCATTCGGATATGATTTTGTTTGCCGTTTTCTCAATTATTGTAATTTTGGCGGTCGCGATTTCCCTTTGGCGGTCAAACACAGCTACATGACAGTGAATTAATGTTACATGCAAATACATTAAGTGTATTTCAATAAATTCTCTTGGCCACATACCTGATGTCTGCCTCAAAGTAACTCATCACGCGGATTGACTCACGACTGTCGAGTGCCTATGCATGCGTATGCGTGCAAATTTGCGTGCGTGCGTTCTTTCACCATAGAAAGGCTCGGTGCCCACACAGTGCTCACCGTTGCTGCAGAAACCAGGAGAGAGGGAGGGTAGAGGTAGTTGGCATCGACCGGGAGCGCCAATCGTCCGACCTGATATTTTGATTCAGTCAATATATCTGTTCGGCAGGGCAGGCTGTGCGCAAACAGAAGTTTATTTATTCATTAAAAACATTTATTAATGAAATAAAAATAAAAAAACAGAAAAGGGGCACTTCTCTATAGGAGGCCAAACGGCAGGTGCTCAAGCCCCCTTTGATGTCTATGTATGCTCGTGCATGCTTTCATTGACGCATTCAAAGAGGTAAATCACAGGATAAATATAAGTTTAACTCTTTCGGCTTGCTTGTTTCCAATAAACATAAGAGACTTAAGGCCTAAGTAAAATCAAGGCATTCTGGGATATGAAAGAACATGGTCTTGACGATGCGGAAAAGTTGGTCAAATGAACTGGGAGAAGTAATTAAAGCTTTGTTATGGTATGCAGTCATAATAAGCTTGAGCGAGAACAAAACTAAACTACGTAATTTTTTCCTCATTCGTGGAAATCATTTTATTAAATTCAATGTTTAGTCGTAATATTTTCACTCTTACACTTTCCCAGTTTTTATAAAACAATTTATATCAATGGTATGGGCTATACGAAAAACAAATAGTCAAATATTGTCTTTGAACCATTGTTTGGACTATGGAGATTCACATAGATTACATGACTGACGGGGTTATTAAAGAATATGCGTGCGGGAAAGAATGCATTTTATAAACGTTTGTTCATTGTCGTCATATCTTGTAGATCATAGGCCTGTTTGGTCACTTGTTGCATATTAACCCATAAGAAATGTTGCGTGCCTCATTTAATTTGCCTCGACTAGTTTGTTGGGTTTGCTTTCATTACCCATTGCTTGTTTAGAGTTGCCATAAAAATCTGTATCAATGTTTGGAGGCGGGTTTCTGTTTGCTGAAATTTATTTTAAAGAATGCATGATACATCTTCCCCCTGCCGTTAATCTTGTTTATATTTCAATATGTCTGGTGGGAATGAATGGTTCTTTTATGTTTTTTTATGGTATACAGATTACATTTTATATATAATGAAGTTATACAACTGGATATTCACCAAAGCAATTCCGGTTAAATAGGCTACCTTGCTCAAGGGTAGGCCTAACCGGAATTGCTTTAGTGAATATCCAGTTGTATAATTTCATTATATATAAAATGTAATCTGTATAAATTGGATCAGCCCCAGCTGGAAATCCAACCAACAATCATTGAGTTACAAACCCAACCATTAGGCCTATACCACACTGTCGTCCGCGTGATATATTGGCTATAACTTAATTTATTTTGTTCTAATGTCTCTAGTTTTGAAGGTTTCAGAACACTGTTTAAAATGGTGTGAGTCCCCATCTTCCAAATAAATTGCTGGGGAAAATCTGAATATACATATGATCTTTATTGCAGATAGTCCTATAGCTCAGATAGGCTATGTTGGTACCTAAAACTCTATTATAGAACTGAGTTAACCAGTTTATAGAGCATGTTTAATCAGTTTAATATAGTAGATATTACATAAAGATATTATTTATGTAATGAATAGCCTAGATCCCAACCAATAAGACATTCGGGGCGGCTGTGGCTCAGGAGGTAGAGCGGGTCGTCCGCTAATCACAGGGTTGGCGGTTCGATCCCCGGCTCCTCCTGTCCACATGTCGAAGTGTCCTTGGGCAAGACACTTAACCCCAAATTGTTCCCAATGAGCAGGCTAGCACCTTGCATGATGGCTGCCGCCATTGGTGTGTGAATGTGTGTGTGAACGGGTGAGTGAGAGGCCATTGTAAAGCACTTTGGATGAAGGTGCTATATAAGTGCAGTCCATTTACCATTTATCATTCGGAAGACTAGGTAGATTCCAAAAAACTCACTTTGCTCTGCTCATTTCGTTAATGCAAGCAGCAAGCTCTTATCAGACTTCGTCGCCTCTTTACAAAGTTAAATTGCACTTTACAGTAAGATGTCTGTTTTATGGATTTGATTGAGCAACATTTGTAGTATAAGTTAAGTTGTCGGGTAAAAAAATGGATATGCAGATAACACTATGACGTTTATAGATCAAGAAATTAATGACCTACATCAAGGTCAATGAGTGTTTATGGTGTTTAACTTGATACACCTCCTTATTACTTCTTAGAAACGTCCTCCCATTGGTTCAACCTTTATATCTACTGCAAACGGTATATAAACCACAGCTGCGAATCGGACATCAGACCACCTTGTTCATCCAATTGGTAAGTGAATGGCAGTCCTCATATATTCTTTATATATTGTATATTGTAGTGAAGAATTAATTATATGTTATAGTAAAAGATGTGAAGAGCTAATGGGATTCAGAACACAAAACAAAGTATAATACTTTCTACTTCTAGCCTAATAGAAATGGAATATACTAAACATAATATTGCCAAACTTCACAGTATATGTGAGAAGAAGAGTAGAAATTATTGATGCCTCCAGAAGGCTCATCCATTGATTACTATTTATTTAGTGCAAATCAAATTAAAAATATATTTAAATTTTCTACTCTTTTCTACATAATTCTATCATGTCAAAATTTATTGATTTTATTATTCATTCTTTCAGTATATAGTCTTCACTATTATATTGAAAATGCAAACCTGAAAACAACTTAACTGAAAAGTCTGCTTTTTAATTAACAACGTAAAATGGGTCAAAGCGTATTTCTTTCTTTTTTTTGAGAGAGATCACACAAAATACATTGATATGGTCCACTTGTCCATGTTGATTTTGAATCCATCTGTGTTCAATTGCATGAATGCAGATTGAATATCACGCATCACCCCACCCCTCTAAATTGCATATTATACATCTTTTCATTGGACTTTGTACTACCAGGTAGTTTACTATATCTCAGACTGTAAAATGTTCAACCCACTTGATTGTTTGCTGTGTTAGATCCCTTATTACATTCTGTTACCATCAATTCTACCTTTAAACTGGGCCGGCTTGCAAAGGATGGGCTCCCCCTCTCTAGCCAGGTTCCTTCTGAGATTTCTTCCAATCAGGGAGTTTTTTCTCGCCATGGTTTGAATGTTTTTCTTCCCAACAAATAATTTTTTACCTGGTTTGCTGCTTGGGGGTTCAGGTCTGTTTTTTTCCAATTTCCCTTCTGCTTGTTTGTACAGCATTTTTGTGACAGTGCTCTAAAAATCGCTGTACAAAATAAGTTTTATAAATAAATGGAACCCTACGAGGCCTCACAATTGCTGTTATTAATACAAAGGAACTGCTGATGTTGTTAGGAGCCAAAAAGTTGGCATAGGTTATAAAAAGTGTGGCTTTAAAAGTTCATTGCAACAAAATGGAAAGAATATGGCACAATTCAGACACTATTAAGACCAGGCCATGCCCACAAGATACTTTTGTAAATGAGAAATGTTTTTCAATTTGGAAAACATAATGTTGAACACGACATATTTCTTGCATCAGTAATGTGCTGAACTCACTGTTCATGTTGGTGAAGGGGTTACAATATTTTGATGAATTAAAATTTTTAAGGTGTAACAACTAAATTTGAAAAAGTTAAAAGGGGGTAAATACTTGCTGAAGGCACCGTATTTATCAAATTTTCAAAAGCATCCACACTGCAGTATGTTCAATTGCAGTATTCCACACAATACATTAGTATATTCTGTGGAATATTCTTTAGTTGCATTCAGTTTGTGTTTTTGTCTTTTCAAAGGTTTTGCATGGTCACTGATCTTGGAATGATGACTTCCGGAGTTGCATTGCTGTTCTTTTTGATATCGACCATCACGGCTGACAGCGCAGGTATGCTATTGCAGAATCTCCCCAATTACTACTGAGCAAAGTAATTCAACGGAAATTCTTCAGTAAACATCCAGCAATGTTGTGTAACCAGATTAAAGGTAAAAAAGTTTACGCAAGACAATTTCACAAGATAATGTCTGCCAAGCACGTACAGTAGAACTCCAGAGTGTGAATCTCAGAATCACAGACTGACTAGTCAACCAACCAACCAGAATTGGCATCTACTGCTTATCAATATTAATATTCTTTATTATTGCAGATTCATAGAGGCGAGCATTAAACATAAACACATACCACGTTCAACTGATAAACAAAACAATCAAAATTAAAGGGGTAGGTTTTCAAAACGATGGCAATGTGGTAATGCAATGTGGTCACTGCTGTCTGTACAGTAAATGGTCAGAAAAGGGGTAGAAACCTTTGAACCAAAAGACTTTGTGGATATTTCGCCAGACAGGTGGAAAAATTAACAGCCAATCAATGGCCATCGGTTACTGGAGCAAAAGAGCACAGAATAAACAGGTTTAATCGATAATTATCACATTCAAGCATTTGGTCTCCTCTGAAGTATATGATACCAGCTGCTCTTTGGTTTATTGCACTGTATCTACGCGCCAGGCTCGTGTAGACATGAGTTGGAGAACTCTTCTGACCTCTAATTATCATGCTTAGGCTTAATTTACATTCAAGGAGAGAACAAGTGTGCCCATTAATTCATTAAGGTCTCAAATATGTGGCTATAATGTCCTCAACTGAACATTCTAATGCTGATGTAACAAATCGATGGAGTTCTAGAACACTGACTTAGAATTTTGATAAAAAACATGCCAAAAAACCTACTCTTCAAAGGGGTTAAAATAGGTGCAAGTTGTTATTAACTAAGATAGGGCACCTTGTGGCAGCAAATCAATCTGAAGCCTTGTTTGTGACTATGGTTGCTGTTGGGATTAAATATCAGATGAAATGGTCGGTGCATGGACCTGATCCCACACACATGATGTTGTCATCAGCAATATAATAAGGTAGGCTATTTTTGTTGCATGTGCCTCATGTAGTATACAGTACAATAATTACTGCTTCAGTAATATTTACGGTGAAAAATATACTGTCTCCAACAGTATATTCTATATCATATGTTAAGTATAGTGAAAAGGTTTCACTTTGTAATACAAATACAGACAGGACTAAACTCATTCTCCTTCATTAAAATAGTTAGGAAGCGCTTGATGCTTCAGTTTAACAATTAAAACATTAGATACGTTTTATATGGCAATGCATGCTTGGGTAGGCATATTTTACTCCCAGTGGAATTCCAGGGGCTCTATCTTGGCGATCTTGGCGCTTGGTCTAAGTGCATGGCGTAAAGTCCATTTAGGGCGTGTCCAAGTCCATTTTTGCAAGTTTACCTGCGTGTATTTTGGGCGCTAAGCACGGCGCAACGCGTAAATGGACTGAACCTAGTCTCTTCATTAATTATAGTGTGTCTTGAGCGTGAAATGCAATAAACCAATCAAAATGTCATATCCCATTCTCTTTAAAAGCCTGCTTTTTCACCTTGGCGGATTGATTGATCGCGAAAAAGACATGCTCATGTGTGTTTGGTGCGATCAAGGAATAGGCTCAATGAATCAATAGTATGATCAATATTATTCTGACTAACCATTAGCCCATGAGTTCCCGGTAATTCCCGACATGGCTGTTATTTTACAAAATATATGCGGTTACATTTCGTTAAAAGGACCTGCAACAGCTGAGAATAAGCTATCGATGGCTTCAGTCCCACCTTAGAAAACGTCAAATTAGCCTGCTTGTTCAACGAATTTCGTTTGATTCTGCAATGAAAGTGTCAAACATCAATTCCATGAGGCTGTTCTCATGGAGTTCTCGAAGTTCAAGCTTCATCCGAAGTGCATTAGGCTACCTGCATAGTAATATTGATTAATAACATAAATTAACCGTTATTTTGCCTTAATGATGACACTAAATACAATAGGTTGGCAACTCATATGTTCACGCATATTTCCTCTTGTTTTATAATGTCCTGCTCATGGAAATGTGTTTTACTCGTAGCGTAATGCTTTAAAACAATCCACTTTAAGACCGTGAAACGTGCGATTTACAGCAGGGGAAACAGAAAAACAATAAAATTCACAAGGCTTTGAACTTTTTCAGTCAAAACCAATCTATTTACTTACAGGCTCTAGGCCTAGAGAGCTGTATTGTAATGACATCTGAAGCGCATTTTCAGAACTCAAATGTCCGTCTATTGCAGTGCGAGAGTTTTCCATTGAATGACAATTCACGCATTAGGTGTAAATGACAATTCGCGCATTAGGCTTGATATACTTGTAGGTGTTATCAGCAAACAGAAAGCCATTTTATTATTAAGCATTTTTTATATAGCCTACACATTAATAATATTTCACATTGTAATCTTGATATTTTTAGTCATGCTTGTGCGCGCCCCTGTGTGTAACATACAGGAGGGTGTACGCGCGTTGTGCACGCGCCTATGTATACACACTTATATGCACCGTTAAAATAACATGTAAACAACTGCGACATGACTTTAGACCAGGTTTGTGGTGGTTTACGCGCAAGCGCTTTCTGCTGCCTCAAGATAGCAATACGCCAAAAATAATCCTGGCCACTCCTCATCTTAAAACCAACACACCCATCTCACTTGTAATGGGCGCAAGAATACATGGTATTTAAACGACGTGAACGCAAGGCGTTATAATGAACCATGCTCCGGGTGTAAGATAGCAAAGACACTTGCGTTTGGGTTAGCGCCTCTTAGCGCCGGGTGTAAGATAGGGCCCCTGGTGTCTGTCCAGTTTAGACTATGTGGACTGAGATTGGTATTTCATACACTCTCAGAAATAAAGGTACAGTGAAGGTACATTTTTCTTCTTTAAAGAACAAATTACAATAATGTTCTATTTGGTTACTAATAAGTACCTTTCAGACAAAAAAGGTGCAAATTAATTATGTATTGCTGCCTAGGGGTACAATTGTATGTACTATAGCATGGATATTCAAATCTGGACGAGAAATCCAAATCCAGCCCTGGTTTTCTTTCTCCCAGGTAAATTGCTGAACAATTAGTGCTACCAGGATTTGAATACCAGGGTACTATAGGGTACCACCCCAGTGACGAGCGTTTGGACCTTTTTACATACATTTCAAACCTTTTTTTCTGAGAGTGTAGCGTTGTTTTGAAACTTTCCCAAACTGACACATTATGTCACTTTTGAGAGTTGACTTTAGCGGTTTCCAGACAATGGACGTTTAAAAAACACTTTTAACAGCTAACCGAGTGTTCAATACAGGTGTTTTTCAGGGCTGTCGTTGCATTTTCAGCTTTGGTCGTCACGGACTGCGAGGCATGCAGCGTGGACGGCGCATGTCAGAGCTCTCAGGACGCGACCCCGACATGCAGCTGCAGCGCTGGCTTTGTGGGCGACGGCGTCTCCTGCTACAACCGCACGGCCTGCGACGGCGGAGTCTGCTGCGGCTCCGGCTACCGCTGGTCCTCGGAGCAAGGCTGCGTGGACATCGACGAGTGCACCTCCTCCGAGGAGGTCTGCACCTCCCCTCTGGTGTGCGAGAATGCGCTCGGCTCCTTCAACTGCCGGATGTCCAGAGAGGGAAAGCCCAGCGCAGACCCAAGCGCCCAACCCAATTCCGACCAAAACCCCAGCCGGCATTCCAGCCCCGGTTCTGATCCAAGCTCTGGCGAGCGGTCTGTGTCGTTCGGTTGTGGGGGCGTGACGTGCCCCGCGGGCCAGGACTGCCTCCTGGTTAACAGCGTCCGCCAGTGCCTGGATCCCTGCCGGCACTACTCAGTGTTGGATGATCCATGGCGGGCCACTGACCACGGGCACGCAAACAGGCCGGTATGTGACAGAACAGGCCACTGGCAAGGCTGGTACCGCCTGTTCCTGGGGAATGCCAGTGTGCAGATGCCAGAGCGATGTATAGAGATGAACATGTGTGGGACTCACGCTCCACTCTGGCTCCCAGACCGTCACCCAGAACAGTCGGAAGGAATCGTCTCGAGCCGCGTCTGTGGGAACTGGAATCAAGACTGTTGTCAATTTTCTTTTAATCCGATCCACGTCAAGGCCTGTCTTGGAAATTACTTTGTCTACAAGTTTACCGACCCATGTGCCTGTAATGTAGCCTATTGTGCAGGTATGGTCACTTGAGAATGTGTTTGTGTGTGGTGCATATCTATAGCACAGCGGATGGGGTTATTTTGACTGCTGCTGTATGCGTTTTGCCAAACAAGCAGACATCTGCCAATGCTCACTGAGATAGTAATCGGTGAACTGTGGTTTTAACCAGACGTTTGCATGTTAAAAACCTGGGTGGAAAGATTTGTACTGAACACAGTAATTCAGCAGAAATTCTGAAATTATTAAACAAACAGAATATCCGTGCAAATAGATTCAAGGCAAAAACTTTACATAAGATACTTTCACTAGAGAATCCCTTCAAACATATACAGACTTATCTGTGTAAGCAAATTAAAGGTAAAAACTTGACACAAGATAATGTCTGCCAAGCTCTTACAGTAGAACTCTAGAGATAAGAACCTCACAGAATCACAAACCGACTGGTCAACCAAACCAATTAGAAGTAGCATCTACTGCTAACCAAGATCAAACTCTTTATTATTGCAGATTCATAAAGGTGATAATTAAGCAGAAACACGACACACTTTCAATCAATCAATCAACTTTCACAATTAAAGGGATATGTCCTCAAAATGAGAGCTAACTATTGTTTTGAAGACCGCCCTTTAACTGTGACAGTATTCAGTTGAAAGTGTGATGTGTATAAAGTGTGCGCTGTATACGCCACTGCTCAATGCCTGAAATGTTTTAGTGACTGCTCAATGCCTGAAATGTTTTAGTGACTGCTCAATGCCTGAAATGTTTTAGTGACTGCTCAATGCCTGAAATGTTTTAGTGACTGCTCAATGCTTAAAATGTCGATAGGTGCTCAATTTATAAAATGGCGATAAGTGCTCAACGCCTAAAATGTTTAAGTGCTCAATGCCTAAATTGTCGATAAGTGCTCAATGTCTAAAATGTAAACTATGCTCTTTTAGATGTGAACACCGCAGTGTGCGGGACCTGTGGAGAAGGTGAAACCTGTGTGAGTGAAGACAGAGTGAACTGGCGGTGTGAGCGACCGGGTGGGTGAAAGAGCTCAGAGCTTCTGAATCCATCTCACTGTTAAAAAAACAAAATCAACTCATCTCTAAGTTTGGTCTTTCCATCTGTTTGTTGTAGCCATTTCCCAGATCAGACTGGTTAATGGAGATGATCAATGCTCTGGCAGAGTGGAGATCTACCATAATGACCGTTGGGGAACGGTGTGT
>CM040405.1:57228767-57244767 GCA_022702515.1 Ilyophis sp. 1 JC-2022 | reverse complement strand
TCCCATGCCTCGGGTCGATGACCTATTGGATCGGCTGGGCACAGCTCGTTTTCTCGTTTCGACACTGGATTTGACCAAGGGCTACTGGCAGATTCCCTTGTCTCCAGAGTCCAAGGAAAAAACGGCTTTCTCCGCTCCGGGTTGTACCAATTCCGGACACTTCCGTTTGGGTTGGACAGGGTACTGCGTCCGCATGCGGCTTTCACTGCAGCCTATCTGGATGATATAATAATACACAGTGACAGCTGGGCTCAGCATGTGCGGCATGTGGGGGCGGTGCTGGAGTCCCTGAGACAGGCGGGACTCACGGCTAAGCCAAAGAAGTGTGCGATTGGCAGAGCGGAGGTACGGTATTTGGGGTACCACTTGGGAAGTGGACAGGTGCGACCTCTGGTGGACAAAACCGCGACCTGTCCACGACCTAAGACTAAAAAAGAGGTGAGGAGGTTTTTGGGACTGGCTGGGTACTACAGAAGGTTCATCCCGGCTTTCTCGGACCTGACCAGTCCCCTGACCGACTTGACTCGGAAAGGTGCCTCAGATCCGGTTCAGTGGACGGAGCTGTGTCGGCAGGCGTTTGAGAGGGTAAAGGAAGCTTTGTGTGGGAAACCGCTCTTGTTCACCCCTAATTTCTCTCTCCCCTTTAATTTGCAGACTGACGCATCGAACAGAGGGCTGGGGGCCGTTTTGACTCAGCAGGTGGAGGGTGTCGACCGGCCAGTGCTGTACATTAGCCGAAAGCTATCACAGCGGGAAGCGAAGTACAGCACGGTCGAGAAGGAGTGCCTGGCCATCAGATGGGCGGTCGGGTCCCTCCGGTATTATCTGCTGGGTCGCTCATTCACCCTCTGCTCGGACCATGCACCCCTCCAATGGCTTCACCACATGAAGGAGACCAATGCCCGAATCACTCGGTGGTATCTGGCTTTACAGCCTTTTAATTTCAAGGTGATTCATAGGCTGGGAGCGCAGATGGTGGTGGCTGATTTTCTCTCCCGTCCGGTGGAGGAGGAGGAGGGGGGGGGAGTTGAGCATTGGCCGGATGGCTTCCCGGCCTAAGTCGGGCGGTGGGGGTATGTGGTAGGGGGGCGTGGTTTTAGGCGCAGCTAGCAAGAGAGAGAGTGAACGCGGGTGGTTTAGGGAGCCGGCACAGCTGTCGGCAATCGGGCAATTGGTGACGATTGATTATAGGATTGTTGTTATCAATTAACCAATTGCCTTGATTGTTCAACAGTGAGCCTGAGATCCTCAAAAGGAGCTGGAACAGAAGAGGAGGAGAGTTGACCTGTACGAGTGTGTGGGTTTTGGAAAATAAACGGGCTGTTTAAAGGAAATCTCTTGACTCTGGGTGCTTATTCCACGAGCGGTATAGCTCACTTCGCCACAGGGGCATTAACTAAATAAATGCATAATATCTTTTCTTCTTGAAAAAAAGCAAATGGGCATACTTTCTATTTTGCTAGTGGACAGCATTTTTCTTGTTGCCAATATTTTTGTAAAATGTTTTCAACTGAAACATCCACATGCCCACATGTACAATTAGGTTGTAAAACTTTTCATATCTATTCATGCAATTCTATACATATCCATATTCATGTTATAATCTCTTGGAAAATTATACTTTTGAACCATTGGGCGACAAAGTCCAAGACATTTTCCAGATTTTTTGATAATTCTTTTCCATGCAGAAGGTATTGCAGATACCAGTCAATTAAACTGAAATTCTATTTTATTGTATATATCTTTATTTGTATAGTTATTTTTACAGAGACCTGTCACAAAGTCTATGTACAGAGAAACAGAAAAACATTGGGCAAAAACTAAGCCTGAAACCCAAAAAAAACTCCCCAGTGCCGTGAAACTCCCTGATCGAAATAAATCCAACCGGATTATTATAAAGTTTTGATATCCAAGATGCTTTCAGTATGCATTAATCTGTGCAGTCAAAAGCTTATGTATATATTTAGCAACTTGATGCCACCACCTTGTGTTCTCTCTAGGAAGAATTGTTCTCCAGTCTGACTTCTAAAGAAGCTGACTTCTTTGTATATTTAATATCAACAGATCAGTAGAATTGCTGTTTAAATCCTGGCATTACTGTTTTATACAGACTAACACATTTCTAGCTTGTTTTGGTTCTCTCAGTGCTTGTCTTGTGATTGCACAGGGGATATTGACTACAGCCACAAAAACACTCTGTAGATGTGTGACCAATCAGAACAAGGAGAGTAAATAGGAAGGAACAAACAGAACCGATGACTGTAACCCAAGTGACCAATCAGAGCAGGTAAAAACAGAGGCCATAGGAACAGGATGCACATGGGGACCTATTAATTTGATGCTCCTGAAAAGAGAGAAAAAGGAGAATAACTTCTGAGACTTGTTGTGATTTTTAGATGAATAAAAAAGAAACCCCCACAATTTAGTGAATATACTTCTATTACAAACCAATAGCATTGCAAATGCTCACATTACTTAATTACAGCACTCATTTTCTTATCAAAAACACATAGAAACATTTTATACATTTTAAAAGCACAACACTACCAGCAGTAGAGCCATTAAAACACTGCACCCAGTGGAAAAAGTACATAACCTCCTCACCTGGGACTACAACTTGGTATTTTAAGGTCTAAGATCCAGTCGACTTTTCACTGAATACAGCTTCTTCACCTAATATCAATTTATTAATTTACTAACCCAACTTCTGCTCTCATGTGATTGGCACAATCATGTTTTTAAGATGATATTGTAATAGAGTGCATCTTTTTTCCTATATAGCAAGACCCGTTTTGAACTGTCCCGCAAAAGGTATGGATTTTAAGTGTTCTAGCCGCTGTTTGCTGTTTGCGTGGTTTTAATTAGACCTCGTTGAACACTGATCAAAGTAATTTCATTGCTAGTTTGTGTTTGTTCTGCGATTGGCTGTTTCAGATTGTTAGATTGGATAAACTGATAGTTTCGGAGTATTGTGCTTTTTGATAGAGAATAATAATTGATCCGTGCTCGCGAAGTGTCTCACTCAGCTGTTAGCCGATTGCAATCAGCTGTGTGCACTTCAAAAGACTAGTGTCTGAGCGACCGTCCCAGTTTGTGTGTGTTCTATGTGTGTTCTCCCCATCCCTGTCTGCTCTCTTCCATTCAGAACCCGCTTCCAACAACGTGGCCCTTCACGGCGACGAAACCCTTCCAACCTTCGCTACCCCTCGCTGACTCCCTGCGAGAACTTCACCGTTGCAGGGGGGCTCTGGAACTGCCAGTCTGCCACACGGAAAGCAGACTTCATCTCCGGCTATGCCTCCTTCCTGTCCCTCCAGTTTCTCGCCCTCACTGAAACCTGGATCACGCCGGACAACACGGCAACTCCCGCTGCCCTCTCCTCCTTCTTCTCCTTCTCTCACACCCCCCGGCCGTCTGGTCGTGGAGGTGGTACTGGTTTGCTACTCTCCCCCTCATGGTCATTCTCTGTTTCCCCCCTCTCTGATCTATCTATTACTAGCTTTGAATACCACTCTGTGTTTATCAACCACCCTATTAACCTGTACATTATAGTTGTTTATCGCCCTCCAGGTCCCCTGGGGTGCTTCCTCGATGAGCTTGCCACCCTGATCGGCTTTTTCCCAGAGGACGGCATCCCGCTGATCCTCCTGGGAGACTTCAACATCCATCTAGACGCCTCCCAGTCTGCAGCCTTCCTACCACTTCTCCGCTCCTTTGACCTCACCCTCCAACCCTCGCCCCCCACCCACAAGGCTGGCAACCTCCTAGACCTGGTCTTCCAGAGGAACAGCCCCTGCTCTGATCTCACTGTTACCCCTCTGGATGCCTCTGATCACCACTTAATTTCTTTCTCTCTTCCTCTTGTTCCACACCGTCCCTCCCCTCCCCACACCCCCACTGTCTCTGTCCGCCGTAACCTCTGCTCCCTCTCGCCCTCCTCTCTTGCTCCCTGTGTCACTGCTTCCCTCCCCCCTCTCAAACCCTTCTCTCAACTCTATCGACTCTGCATCTGCATCACTTAACTCTCTCTGACCTCCTGTCTCTAGGCCCACACGCCCATCTCCTCCCTGCCCATGGATGTCCGACGCCCTGCGCACCTCAAGGGCCGGTCTCCGCGCAGCTGAGAGGATGGGATGTGGAGAAAATCCAGAGATGCATCAGACCTCTCCTCCTACCAGACACGCCTAGCGGCGTTCTCTACAGCAGTCACCGCTGCCAAGGTAACCTACTATCACACAAAAATTTACAAACACAGTTCTAACCCCCGTCAATTGTTCTCTATCTTCTCCTCCCTCCTCAGCAAACCCCCTCCTGCTCCTCATTCACTTCACTGCAGACGACTTTGCAGATTCCTTCGATGAGAAGATCGTAGACATCCGCAGCTCCTTCAGCCCCACTCCCCCTCCCCTCACAGACACTGTTTCCCACTCTCTTCCTCTCTCTACCCCTTCTGTGTTCCCCCCCTGTTTCTCCACCTTTTCTCCCCTTTCTCAGACCGATGTGTCCCATCTCCTACTCTCCCATCGCCCCACTACTTGTGCCCTCGACCCTATCCCTTCATCTCTCCTCCAGGCAATCACCCCAGATATCCTCCCGTTTGTGACCTCCCTGGTGAACTCCTCCCTGACCTCTGGCTGTTTCCCCTCATCCTT
The DNA here is from genome assembly GCA_022702515.1 of Ilyophis sp. 1 JC-2022. Taxonomy (NCBI): domain Eukaryota; kingdom Metazoa; phylum Chordata; class Actinopteri; order Anguilliformes; family Synaphobranchidae; genus Ilyophis; species Ilyophis sp. 1 JC-2022. Next base: position 57,240,115 of record CM040405.1, on the reverse strand, counting down.
CAAAAGAGCCCACATCACCCCGATCCTGAAAAAACCTACGCTGGACCCCTCCAACATCCAAAACTACAGACCGGTATCTCTTCTTTCTTTTCTTTCCAAAACTATCGAACGTGCTGTTTCTAACCAACTGTCGTCTTTCCATACCCAGAACAACCTGCTAGACCCCCACCAGTCCGGCTTCAAACCTGGCCACTCAATGGAGACCGCACTCCTCTCCGTCAGCGAGATGCTTCATGCAGCTAGGGCAGCCTCCCTCTCCTCTGTGCTAATACTTCTAGACCTCTCTGCCGCCTTCGACACCGTAGATCACTCCATCCTCCTGTCGTCCCTGTCTGCAGCGGGGATCGGCGGCTCGGCCCTGGCCTGGATTGAGTCCTACCTCTCGGAACGCTCCTCCCAGGTTGCCTGGGCTGGTAAAGTATCGGCACCCCGTCCCCTTACCACAGGAGTCCCCCAGGGCTCAGTCTTTGGTCCCCTCCTTTTCTCCACCTACACCAAATCCCTTGGCCCTGTTATCACTGCTCATGGTATTTCTTACCACTGCTATGCTGACGATACTCAACTCTTTCACTCCTTCTCACCCTCTGACACTCAGGTATCAGCCCGCAGCTCCGCTTGCCTGAGAGACATCCAGAGCTGGATGGACAACCGCCATCTCAAGCTCAATCCTGGCAAGACTGAACTCATCTACATTCCTGCTCTAACCTCTCCTCCTCTCAATCTCTCTATTTCCCTAGGAGACACTCCACTGACCCCAACGCCCTGTGCCAGGAACCTCGGAGTCGTGATGGACAACAGGCTGTCCCTCTCCGAGAACATCGCAGCAGTGACCCGGGCATGCAGGTTCTTCCTGTACAACATCAGGAGAATCCGTCCCTTCCTCACCACCCACTCAACCCAGCTCCTAGTCCAAGCAATGGTGCTGTCCCGCCTGGACTATTGCAACTCTCTCCTGGCTGGCCTGCCAGCATCGGCCATTAGACCCCTTCAGCTTATCCAGAACGCAGCAGCGCGCCTGGTCTTCAACCTCCCCCGACACTCCCATGTCACCCCCCTGCTCATTGACCTCCACTGGCTACCGGTGATGGCTCGCATCAAATTCAAAACATTGGTGCTCGCCTTCCAGGCAGTCCGAGGATCTGCCCCTCCATACCTCCAAAAACTAATCAGACCCTACACACCTGCCAGATCCCTGCGTTCCGCCTCCTCAGGACGACTGGACCCCCTCTTCATACTAGCACCCGGTCTCGACGTCTGTCTGTCCTGGCCCCACGGTGGTGGAATGACCTCCCCGTGTAGGTTAGAACAGGGGTTTTCAAAGTGGGGGCCGCGGCCCAACGGGGGGGGCGCAAGGGGGCGCCAGGGGGGCCAATTGGAAGGGAGAGGAAAATGGAAAATGCAAAAAAACAAAATAAATAAATAAATGTTACATTTATTTTAAAAATTAATTTCAATTCAATTCATAAGTTTACTGTGCCGGTTTAAAGTAAAATATAAATTGTTATAAATCCTTTCATATCGAAATTAGGTCTTTGCCATGCCCTTCTTTCAATCGCAGCCAATAACTAACCGTCTGCCTGTCAGTCAAAGCGTTACGTTGAGCTGCTAACGGCCCGATTATGGAATCAAAATAGGGTCAAAAGTATTGTGTTGTGTATTAAGAAGCTGTATGTTAGATTTTTTAAATATTTGCCAGTGTAATTTAAAAGTTTTTTTTAAATAGCCATTTTGCAATCGGGGGGCCCCAGCCAGAGGCTACGACTATTTGGGGGTCCTTGGCATGGAAAGGTTTGGGAACCCCTGGGTTAGAACAGCAGAAAGTCTGACCGCCTTCAAGCGCAGATTGAAGACTCACCTCTTCAAGCTGCACCTCTCTCCACCCCTCCCTACCTCCCTTTGACTTTTTTTTTTAATTTTGTGTAATTACCCCCCCCCCCCCCCCCAAAAAAAAACTAAAAAAAAAACTAAAAACCCAATCATACTGACTGCGCCTAGTACTTAGATTCGTATTTGCCTTTTTAAGGTTGTTTTTAAACGCTCTTGTTCCTAGTTTGAAAATGCACTATGTACGTCGCTCTGGATAAGAGCGTCTGCTAAATGTCTATAATGTAATGTATAGCCTCAGACTATTGTGTTCTTGTTTAAAACATTTTGTGTTGATCTGATGTAAGAGGGAACCAGCACTGGTGTATAACGGTATTTAAGAAATTAAGCCAGAATAATTGGTAGGAGCAAAACCGAGGATACACTCCTGCCCTCCAGGAATGGAGTTGTACATCCCTATGTTAGTACAACACATACTGTCTCATGCCTGCACCATGGTGAATGTTACAGTGATAATTGACTAAACTGACTGGTCATGAAATGCTAATATCAACGATAGTCTGTGCTAATATAGTGCTCTGCTCCATAGTGAGTGTGTGAGAAAGTGTTCACGCTCACCTGCGAGCGCTAAGGCGTCCTCTCTGGCTGCCTTCTCCCCTGAAAGGTAAAAACTGATTGTTAGCTGTGTTTCACTGTGAAAACACCTTAGAGTTCAGATATCCAAACGGGAGCCACAAGTAAATCAATCAATCAAATGTTCTGGTTCATGTTTTCAGAAGAAATTTGGAGAAACATTTTTTTTTTTAAATGCTCAGGCCTCAACCAAAACCTTTTCCTGACGTCAGTACCCAACCCAACCCAAACCCAATATAACATACTACAGCAACCCAAACCCAGTATAACATACTACAGCAACCCAAACCCAATATAACATACTACAGCAACCCAAACCCAATATAACATACTACAGCAACCCAAACCCAATATAACATACTACAGCAACCCAAACCCAATATAACATACTACAGCAACCCAAACCCAATATAACATACTACAGCAACCCAAACCCAATATAACACACTACAGCAACCCAAACCCAATATAACATACTACAGCAACCCAAACCCAATATAACATACTACAGCAACCCAAACCCAATATAACACACTACAGCAGCCCAAACCCAATATAACACACTACAGCAACCCAAACCCAATATAACATACTACAGAAACTGGCCTACAGTACTTAATGTAGCGACTCCTTCCCCAGGTACATACTGTTCTCAGGTCAGTCTAATGCCGTTCTCTATCACACTGACTGCATTTCCAAAGCCAAAGCCCACAAAATCAATAATGGTTAGTAAAATGGTAGGTATGGCCATCTCTTTATTTACAGGTTTGTCTCCGGGTAGTAAAACCTGTAATTCAGAGCTGAGACTTACAAGTGATTGGTCCAATGGTCAGGGGAGTCTTGAGAGAGACAGACCGGGACACCCTGGACCTGCATGTCTGTGAAGACAGAATAACTGGATGAATAAAAGGCCATTTAGCTGCTGCTAACAGCGTACATTAGTTTCCGGGTTCTCCTTAAAGAATGAAACTGAGGCGGAGCGTCACTCTGTTCCCTCACTGTGTAACCAAAATAGTGGCTTGTGTCACCCGTACCATCACACCCTGAACCCAGGCAGAGGGTATCCTGTCAGAGAAAGCAACATGGAAAAGCAACATGGAACTGACCTGGGAGCAACCGGGCCTTTTGGGGTCGCACATGCTCAGACTGCAGTGAAGGAATATGGTGTCATAGTCGCCTGTGAATAAGGACACCAAGGCACTGAAACGACCGGGCTGGGAGGGCCCGCTCGCTTCCACCTTCACTAGACGACGGTTGCTAGGACACCTGAAGGCAGGAAAACAACATTTTAAAAAATGCAGACACACCCACACGCACACACACACTCTCATGCTAACATACATCATATTCGAATTGATCTTTTATCACCCAGTCCTATGGAGCAGACCAGTTCACACACCCTCCAAAGTCTTATATTCCACTCCCACTTCTCTTTGCTCCACAGTCCACCAGCTGAGCTGCACAGACTCTGTGCCTGACGCAGACGTAATGTCACTACGCCACACCGAGGCGGGATTTCCCTGCTGAGTGAATCCTTACGTTTCTGGATGATGCTGCAGGCAATTATCCATCAACCAACCCAACACTGTTACCACTAACACACCTGTTGATGTTGACCAGGTACTGACCTATTCTGAATCAGGGAGAAGCGCGAGCGGTCATCCGAGTCAGCAGAGGGCGTGGCGTAGCAGTCTTCCAGAATGACAGCAAACCTGTCTGAAGCTGCCTCCTCCGCAGACACGCCCACATGGAGGGCGGAGCCCAGGGGCAGCACGACCGGGCCCGCAGAGTAGGGACCTGTGTAGTCGGCGTTGCGGTAGAGAGACATGGCGGCCCTGGGCCTGAGGCCAGACCGCACCAGTGCCCCCTCCAACAACCTAACAAGCACCATAGAATAAGACAAAGTAGATACATTTTCCACTGACAACGCAATGGACACAACGTTGATTGAGTGTATTTTAAAAGAAAACATTTTGAGGTTAAGGTTCGATTTGCCTGGTAGAACAGGGCCTCTATCAAGGCTTTAATAAAACAAAAAGAAAAACAGTTGTTTAGTTTTTATAATTAACTGTACTTTAAATGACATTAGATTTTAAAATGACTTAAAACCTCCTTTAACCTCCTTTCTTCCTATATATTCTAATGTAGTGGTTCTCAAACTCGCTCTTGGGGTCCCCTGTGTATACTGGTTTTCCTTCCAACCACAATTGCAAAAGCTGTTGAGTAGATTTGAAAAGTTGAGTGCTGTTCATGTTTAGAAATAGTTAGAATAAATAAATGTGTCATGTTCATATTGTGCTTATTATTACACTGTGGCTCCATTAATTGGGAGGGCTATTCAAATCACCAACCTTACCCATGTTTGGCTTGCCCTGCATACACCTGCATGTATGTTTTCAGTCAAGCTTTTGTGCTCCCACCACCACCACCTGTGGGCTCTGCTTCTCCTATGATCCCCATCGACTGGGGGCGGGCAGGTTGGCGGTTACTCCCTGTTATTATCTTGGCTTATATAAAAAATAAATTTATGCAAACAGGGAGTGATAAGAGGCAGAGCCTTGATGCCAAAGTTTCATTCACATTAAATCTCAATAAAATATTGCTGAATTCAATCATGAGTCTGAACTGAACTGTGGTTGGAACGAAATACCAGTGGCGGGCCGTGCATTTCACACCTAGGCCTTCAGTGATGTCCTACACAGTCCTACCTGAATTATTCCACCTCTTAATACCATCATTATGACGCCATGGCTCTAGAAACTATACATTTAGACAGAAACGCAGTATAACCGGGCGTTGCATCACCTTAACATAGTCAAGTACAACAGAGTTATATTAATATTTCCGAAGCATTTATAATCAATAAATCCGCATTTACAATTAAGAGTGTTAAACTACCAGCTTTAAGATCGCTTGGATACTGTCAAAACTTTAAAATAAAAGGCGCTTTTAAGGGATTAGTCTACAAAGTTTTATTAAGTCCACCAAAAGTATGTTAGCTTTAACAAGTTTGTTCGCTAAACAGCGCATTGTCGCACCCAAAGCAGTTTCATTTAAGAAACGTGACGATAAAGACACAAACTATTCACTGAAAATAAAAGAAAACAAACAAATAATTTGCATTTGTTCAAGAGGATATATTTGCGACAGTGGTGAAAGTGTATTCCTAGCCTTGAATGTCCACTTTGACTCGCTAGCGTCGGCTCGCTAGCGTCGGAGTTGGCCGTTCTCTTCTGACGATGTCTAGCTTTTCTTGAAAGGTTCGTCTTGAAAATGGCGTTGTAATTATATCTGCGACCAAATCGATCTCTTCTCCTTCAGCCATTGCGGGTTGAAAAAAAACAGCTTGTAGAAATCTCGTTCAAGTTCAGTTTGCTATCTCCGCGATAGCTCTGCCTCTCAATAGTGCGTATCCAATCAAAAGACGTGCACGTGCTGACGTTATCGTACGCCTGCTAGCTGGCTCTGGAGTCGCCAACTCGAAATCTGATTGGTTAACACCACAGGGTTGTTTCGGTTCACTTTCAGCTACAGGCGCCCGCACTGTCGATTCTGAAGGCCTAAGGGCAGATTTCTTGGACCCTGGCAACACATTATGGCTGAAATATGATTGGATAAAAGGTCTAACATAAAGGCCAGCCCTCCAAATCTCGATCTGAGGCTGGAAGCAGCGCAACCAAGAGGAAAGCTATGAAATGAAGAGAATAGACTATGGGGAATAATTTAATACATATTTGTGGAAAAAATATATCAAAATTAAATTTATATTCTGATGATGTTTAGGCCAGCAGAGAAGGCCTTGCTGGCCCTGACGGCCCGCCACTGCGAAATACAGAATACAGTTTGAGAAGCACTGCCCTAATGTGTGTGTCTGACAGCTCTTTCTATGTTTCTGTCCTTGTTATTATTATTACTCACAAATGGGGTTTGATGGTCATATACAGGCTGGCGTCGGTGTCCAGAGGATACACGCAGGAGAGCGGAAATTTCTCTGGGAGGGAGAAGGTTACATTTCCCTTGGTAACGGGGTAAATAAATAAACTGTTGGAATAAATGGCGTGGGTCTCATTTGTCTGTCAGAGAAAAGAGAGGAGACATAATTAAGAGCAGGGGAATTAAAGAATGACCTGAGAGTGGGACAAACTTCGCTACTTACAAATTGAGGAACCTCCTTTAAAAACTGACTCCCGTATGGAGGGTACGGCAATTAACTTTTCTTCTAATCCATCTAATACAGGGCTGCCAAACCTTGTTCCTGGAGATCTACCGTCCTGTAGGTTTTCACTCCAACCATAACAAAGAACATCTCATTCAACAGCTAGAGATCTGATAATCTGGTAGAGCTGCTAATTTGTAGAATCAGGTGTGCTAATTTAGGGTTGAAATGAAAACCTACAGGATGGTAGATCTCCAGGAACAGTGTCGGGCAGCCCTCATATAATACATGCAGTGCCAGGATGAAGGCACTACCTAACATACATGCTGTGTGTCCTATTGCCCAGAGGTGGAAAATTCAGGGGTCAGAAAGTTCTGCCACATTTTTCTTCCACCCATAAACTCAGCCAGCTGATTTCACTAATTAGTTCTACCACCTGACTGAAGAATTGTGGTAATTAGCAAATACAGGTGATTGGAACAAAATACTGGGGTGGACTTTTACTTTCTGAATGTGGATTTTACACTTCTGCTATGGTGTAATAATGATGATAAATAAGAAAACTAAAAGGAATGAAATATGGGTTTTTGACATTCCACTCTTTAAAGGGTTGAATTCCCTTTAAAAGGTGTGGCCTTACCCTCAGCTGAGTCCCACAGCTCCCCCCCTTGCGCTCCATCCGAAACCAGACCACGCCTTTAATCTCATTGTGTGCTGTGCAGCGGAAGTTGGCCAGGTGTGCGGACGATGCATCCAGACCTCTGTTTGCCAGGCGAGCCCTGTCTAACCCCACCTGAATCTGGCTCCTCCCACACAACAGCTCTGGGGCTTGGATGGAACGATCTGAATAAGCAGACACAATTTTAAAACTTTTTTTTCCGAGGCAGCGTTGTGTCAAACTAAAGCCACACTAGCGCATAGCATAGCGCACTACAGCATTTCACCCCCTCTAGTGTCTCATCTGAAGATTGCACAAATTCACTTTAAAGGCTGCAGATACAGCATTTCACCCCCTCTAGTGTCTCATCTGAAGATTGCACAAATTCACTTTACAGGCTGTAGATACAGCATTTCACCCCCTCTAGTGTCTCATCTGAAGATTGCACAAATTCACTTTAAAGGCTGTAGATACAGCATTTCACCCCCTCTAGTGTCTCATCTGAAGATAGCACAAATTCACTTTAAAGGCTCTAGATACAGCATTTCACCCCCTCTAGTGTCTCATCTGAAGATTGCACAAATTCACTTTAAAGGCTGTAGATACAGCATTTCACCCCCTCTATTGTCTCATCTGAAGATTTCACAAATTCACTTTAAAGGCTCTAGATACAGCATTTCACCCCCTCTAGTGTCTCATCTGAAGATTGCACAAATTCACTTTAAAGGCTGTAGATACAGCATTTCACCCCCTCTAGTGTCTCATCTGAAGATTGCATTTCATGACACAGCTGGTGTTTACAATCCTTGTACCACAATCCATTAGCGTTTTAATTTTAACTGGAAAAAATGAGTAAAAGATAGGCACAGGATGTTCATAGCATATCACGTAGCTTTGCAAGCGCGTTTATAGTGAAGAGGAGCCGAAAAACGAACTGAACAACACCAGGAACCAAACTCTGAAGTCTTGAACAGTGCATTTTATGGCCCGTAAAACAATTTTTGTAATGGTAGATTTATAATCAATAATGATTTTTAGGGAAAAGCAATACTTTTATTCTGCATCTTTTATCAAGCTATGTAGATGTATTATAAAAATAAAAATAAATTGTCTCCTTAAAAATGCTGTATCTATAGCCTTTAACAAATTACAAATAAATTAAACAATATTTCTTTCTGTAATTTTTCTTTCTGTAACTCAGGCAATCTCCAAAATCCCCTGACAGGCAAGCAAGTAATCATGCCAACGAAGAAACAGCACCAACATGCTCGAGGCACTTTCTGTAACAAACATGTAAAAAATGGTCCAACTTGTAGAGCTACTTTTTAACAGTTAGATGGATTCCGACGCTCTTTTACCCACCCTTTCTCACACACCGCCAGTTCACTTTGTCCTCACTCACGCAGGTTTCGTCTGCTCTGCAGCTCCCACAAACTGCGGTTTTGACATCTGAAAGACGACAGTTTACATGTTGGGTGTTTAGGACATTTTCTTACACAGCCTGCTTTTTTTTTTTTTTTTACACATAATCCATTTACAGCTGGATATTTACTGAAGCAATTCAGGTTTACTTTATCCACAGGTACAATGGCAGCACCCTGCCTGGAATTGGAACCAACAACCATGGAGTTGCAAGCCCAGTTCCCAAACCAGTATCCAACAATAATCCATCAAGATAAAAAAAACCCTACCAATTATAAAATACTGACCATCGTATTTTGATAACATACATTGCCACAATTGCAAAAACATACCTTTTTTGTATTTATATGCTTGCCAAAAACACGATTTTGAATGGTATTCAGTTTAAATGTTTTTAATTTTTTTATTATTACCTTTAATCCATGTATTCTACTGGATGTTAAGTGATTAATTTCTTCTGAATTACTATGTCGAAAGGTACAACAATCCGATTTCCACCTTGGGTTTGAACCTGCAACTTTCTGGTTAGAAGCATAGTTCACCACCCGCTACTTCACTGAACTTTGGTGGACATTTGCTACAAAAACCCATCCAGCTGAACTGTTGTGCATGTGCAACAAGAACATAACATACCTGCACAATAGGCCAAAGAACAGCCAGATGGTTTAACAAACTTGTAGACAAAGTAATTTCCGGGACAGGCCTTGATGTGGATCCGATTAGATTTAAACTGACAGCAGTCGCCACCCCAGTGCCCACAGACACGGCTCGAAACGATTCCATTCGACGGTGCTGGGTGACGCTCTGGGAGCCAGAGTGGGGCGTGGGTCCCACACCTGTGCTTCGGAACACAGGTCTCTGGCATCTGCACACTGGCTTTACCCAGGAACAGGCGGTACCAGCCGCGCCATTCCGTTTTTCTGTCACACTCGAGGAGGCGATTTCTAGGAACGTTGGTGGAACGCCAGGGATCCTTCAGTGGCGTGTTGTAACTGCACGGGTCTCGGCACCGTTGACCGACACAATCCTGACCTGCGGGGCAAATCACACGGCCGCACCTGAACACCACCGAGTGCTGCTTCACGTCTCGGTTGACGCTGCGTTCCGAGCGTCGGTTCGATTCTGGGTCACCGGTGGGTTCAGAGATCGCGCCTTCCTCTGGCAGGAGGCAGTCGAAGGAGCCGAGCGTATTCTCGCACACCAGTGGGGAGGTGCAGACCTCCTCGGAGGAGGCGCACTCGTCGATGTCCACGCAGCCTTGCTCCGAAGACCAGCGGTAGCCGGAGCCGCAGCAGACTCCGCCGTCGCAGGCCGTGCGGTTGTAGCAGGAGACGCCGTCGCCCACAAAGCCAGCGCTGCAGCTGCATGTCGGGGTCACGTCTTCAGTAGCCGGAGAGCTGTGACATGTTGCATCCGCATCGCACGCCACGCAGAGACAGACACGTCTGCAAAAGCAAGCATGGGCTTTATATGTAAAAGTCTAGTTGAGTACGCTGTAGATTTGAGCACTGAAGCAGTCTAATTGTGGCTTTCATTATAGCTTATTTTAGAGACACAACCAGCCCACTATAGAAAATAGGCTCTTTTGTAAATGTAGCCTAATTATAAAAAGACTGCAAAGAGTAAAAATGGTTTTTACTGGGATTTATTTCAGTAACATACAAATGAAGTATGCTAGACTATGATAATCTCCACTTGTTTTCTGGCATGAACTTTTAACAATTGCTTAAAATAATTAGCATGTCCACAGTAGCTAAGAACAGTGGGGCTCATGAGCACATAACTGAGCGTACCAATTTGCGTACGGAAAATCTCACGTGTGATTCAACAAACTTGCATCAACCACCGATCTGAAAATCAGACTTGATCGTATATTAGGAAACGCGTTCACATGTAAATGGTGTTTCCACTGAATAGCGCACTACAGCTGAGATAAAAAAATAAAAAATGGATGGATACAGTTACTTGCCCGCGGCCCGCCAGCATCTTTTTAATTTACACTGGAGGCATCAAAGATTTTCTCACACCGGGGTGTGGCGTTTGCTACACTAGCGGTCAAAGGTTTTAGTACACTGCATGTGTTTTAGTACTCTGTTTTTTGTGTAATTTAAGTATTTTTGTAAATAACTTAAAATGGTAAGTGTACAGAAGTCTTTTACATGATAGTGGCCTAAATTTTGGAGTTTATTAAAAATCATACTTGGCAAAATAAACAGGTGAACAAATTCTTTTCTTTTTTCCCACAACATCCGTAATTATTTTCATACTGTCATGAGATTTAATTGTACTGTACTGATGTACACCCAGGTTTATTTAGATAAATCTAGAAATCATCTTAAAATGGTTGATTGTGACTTCATGATCATGACTGAATCATGTACGATACGTATGAATGAGGAAATAAAGCCCAGGAAGTCTAATAGCTTACTGCCTAATAGATTTGCTCAGTCTGCAATGTCTGTCTAGGTTGACCAACTAAAAAAATATGATTTATATTTTCTTCCTACTGAAAAACTCTACTGATTTTGAACTTCGAATCTGTATGATTTCACAAGCTATTACTGGCTAGCTAGCTAGCAACATAATTCAGCCCATTGCATAAAAATCCCAGCAAACACAATGTGGACATCATAAAGAAAATTAAAACATCATTAC
>CM040405.1:57056767-57228267 GCA_022702515.1 Ilyophis sp. 1 JC-2022 | reverse complement strand
CGTTGGTCCATAATTTTAAATATCTGGGCTTATCCATCTTTCCGTCCTTACAAATCACTGTGTCATATAATTATAATAAAACCTTTAGGCAGGTGGAGTCGGATGTAGAGCGCTGGTCGCCCATCGCAAACTCTTTTCAAGCACGTGTTTCCATCACTAAGATGAACATATTACCTCGTATTAATTTTTATAGTGCCATGCTCCCATTACCGCCTCCTACTGGTTACTGGGACAAACTACACAAATTGATTTCAAAGTATGTTTGGAAAGGGAAACGCCCTAGAATAAAAATGTCTAGTTTACAAAGACCAAAACTCTCTGGCGGTTTGGGTCTTCCTAATTTTAAGTTTTATTCTTGGTCCCTTACTCTTCGGGCTCTCTGCACCTGGCTTAACCCAGATGCAGAAGCAACCTGGCGTCCATTGGAGGAACAGCTGGTTAGTCCTCACAGACTTCAAGATATTATTTATTCAAATATCCCTCTCAAAACTTGCAGATCCACCTATGGTCCTATAATTTCTCATCTTATTACTACATGGAGACTAATCGAATCACATGCCAATATACATTTGAAATATCCTGCCCATCTTCCTTTATTTAACAATTTAGCAATTTGTTTGGGTGGGCGGCCAATTTCATTTCCACAGTGGAAGGACAGAGGGATTAATATCCTTTCTGACCTAGTCTCACATAATGAGCTTAGATCTTTTCAGGACCTTAAGTTCCATTATAATTTACCAGGTACCTCATTTTTCTTTTACCTACAGTTACGTAGTGCATTACGCACTTATGGGGTTCCCTGGGGAGAAGAGTTGAAGACCCACCCTATCCATAAAATATGTACTTGTAAATCAACTAAAGGCTTGGTTTCTACTTTATATACATTTATCACTAAAGCTGCAGAAAAGCCTCTTCAAGTCAATAATCGCTGGTGTCATGACCTTTCCATTTCTTCTAACACAATTAATTGGAACAAAGTTTGGGTAAATATTCTTTTGTCCTCTCGGAACCCCAACCATCAAATGATACATTATAATTTCGCACACAGACTTTATTGTACCCCCAATAAGTTATTTAAGATGAAGCTAGCACAAACTCCTAACTGCTAATTATGCACATTGAAAACTACCGGCACGTTTATTCACATGGTTTGGGAATGTCCTGCTGTCTCTTTATTTTGGAGCACTGTTATTGACAAAATTTCTTCTATTTTAAGTTTATCCATTCCCTGTTCTCCTATTATTTTATTATTGAATGATTTCTCTACTTTGACAGTATCTAGTAAACAACAACGCTGGCTGCTGCTGTGCTTAACAGCAGCCAAAAAAATGATAGCCATGAGATGGAAGGCCCCACATACCCTGTCCTATCATCAGTGGGAATCATCCGTGGTGGAACTGGCTAAACTGGAGATGTCTGTGGCCCGCATGCATGGTGCAAATGCACAGAATATTAATACATGGTCCTCCTTTATCGAAGCCATGCAGGCGGGTGACTGACCTTCTCGGGTTGTACTTATTAAGGGGTTCATAGGTTGTATTTATACGTTGTATTTATACTTTGTGTATGGTGGGTGGACAATATGTAGCCTATGTTCTAGGTCTAGATCTATTGATATCCCGAAACCACATTCATTGTCTGCGTGCATTTGTTTGTTTGTATGTATATACAGTATGTGTATTTTTTATTTTTTTTCTTGTTTATCTTTTATTCTTGTTTCCATTGTTATCTATTTGGCAGGCAGGACCTATGGGGTGGGGGGAGGGATTTTGTAAGGGTGTGTGTTTGTTACTGTGATTGTCATGTATGGTTATTTGTCGTGTTTTGTGTTATAATTTACAAAATAAAATAAAAAATTGATAACAAAAAGGAATAGAATAGAATAACTGTTATCAGTTAATATTGTTCAATTTATTTGTTTTTGCAAAAAAGACGTTCTTTAATGTGAAAAGAACATTCTTATACCTGAAAAAGCTTAGCACGTGCACATCGCAATGTGGTATCACCTGTACTGGTCACATAGCGACGCTTCTGCCCAAGCGTCGCTCCTCTGACGCCAAAGGTATCCTTTTGCATCGTATATTGACAATTGTGGCCAAATAACTTTTCTTTGGTTGTGGCACTTCAATATTATGCGGTTTTTTTCTTCTTCCTCTTCCGGAACACGCTTTTTCCATTACACATACCACCTTCGGTAAGTAACGTTATGGCTAATGTTAGCTAACTTAAAATATACGGATAAATTATGTTATGATAACTACAGTTCAGGCATGAGCCCGAGTAACGTGAAATCCTGTGGTCGGGCTCGCCCACTATCTTAACAGTTCGGGCATGAGCCCGAGTTACATGAACTCCTGTGAGGTTATGTTTAGGGGTTGCGGGTGGGGTACGGGAATCACAAACTCACAGAAATCAACGGATTTGTAAATTTGCGACGAGTGCGTCAAAAGGCCTCCTTCTGCGTCCAAAGGATGACGCCATAGGCTGCTGCCCAATAATGACGCCTTGGGAATGAGAACGGCCTGTTTTTGTCAAAAACCAATTCAACAGTAGGGACTGGTGGGGCGGGGCTCGAACCCAGGTATCCACGGGAGAGGCCATCGCACTAACACTAAAGGCAATTTCACGTTTTGTAGTGAAGTTTGTGGTGGTTCTCGGCTGTTTGTTTTCTTTTTTTTTTGCGAATCTCGTCCTGCTTTCACAATTGTGAATCAATCAGATTTTTTCCACGTTCCGTTTCATGGTTTGCCAGCCTCATTAATGTTCCCACCTGTGCTTCTACCTGCAGGGTATTTAAGTTCCTTAATTCCGCTTCTCCAGTGCTTGTTTGTCTTACGACATTGCATTCGAGCCAGGTACTAGCGACCTCCTGATATGTTCAGGGGGGACTTGCTATAGCTACTTCATCGAGTATATGATTGTTTTCCGCCTGGTAGCGTTTGGTGCTATCTATTTTGTACATTGCTGTTCTCTCTGAGACAGTTTTTCTTTGTACTTTCGTTTTGGTTTTACACTCTACCGGCTTTGAGCTACGGCTTTTTTTGTATTACTAAGTTTCCCATTTTAAGCTAATTACGTGAGCTCGGGAGATTTAGTTGGTATTCTACTAGTTTTCTAGTTTGCCCGTTTCAGTGGGTTGATTTTCGTTTTGGCTGTTAGCCTTAAGGAATTAGTTCCTGTCTTTTCTTTCTTTGCTTTTATTATTTTCTCTCTCTGTTATTGGTCCTCGCGGTTGTGAGCTGATTTGTTCTGATTTCCCCACCTTCGCGTTTGAATTTCCGAACCATTTAAAACCCATTACAAAGTTAGCATAGTATAGCATAGCATAGCATAATAATTTAGCAGTTAGTATACCATAATAATTATGTGTATCCTGCGATTGGCTACTTTAATTACTTAGATCAGATCTTGTCATTGGCAGTTGTAGCTATATAATGGGGAGAATCAGAGAAGACAAAGAAGAAGGAGAAAAATTGCTAAAATAACCCAGGTTTGGAGCTTTATTGTGGAGTGAAGTTGTATCCGGATTCTGTGTAGTTACATGAGGTTGGGAGGTACAAAAGTTAATGTTTTTAAGGGCTGAGAGTCTGTGGTCATTGTGGTTATTTCTGTAGGAAACCCTGAAATGTGCCAAACTCTTGGTGCTGTATAGGTATGGGGCATTCCCCGCCAAGCCGTAACTTGACAGATGGCTTTCCTGCCATCCTAATTATTGCAGATGAGTATTTGTTCTGAAACATGCATGGTTTAACTTATTTTTTTGTCTATGTGGGTCTACAGTACGCAGAGTATGGAACGCATTCCGTTTAATGTAATGGCACATTCTACAACATAACAATTCACAAGTGCTTCTGAGTGTTTCCCATCCAAGTGCACCTTGAGTAACACATTTATAAGCAGAGTTGTGCCTCTTCATCCTTTAAGCAGTCAGTACTCCAAAACCATCAAATAGACGTGCTCAACTTGTTCAGAAACTTCAGGACCAAGGACAGCACTTTGAAATGCTTGCTTGTGAAGCAGAAGATCGAATGTTTGTAATGATGAAAGTTATCTACATCAAATTTTCCACAACTAGTACAGTACTATGGAACATACAGGACTATAGTACTATGGAAGAAGTACACTTCGTAAGTTTAGTGATTTACATTGAAGATCCTCATATTAGGCAAAAAATGTGGACATATGTAAGGCTTCGATTTGAGTATAAAATATGTGATGCGTGTAAAGAATTAAACACAAAATTCACTTTCAGATTTTGCCATATATTGCATGGATCTTATTATTGAATGCAGGCGTGGCCAACCCTGGTCCTGGAAAGCCAGAGACACGGTCGGCTGGTTTTTGTGGTTATTTAGCGATTACTTGATCAAAAACAGTTTGTTAATTTATTTTGATTAGATTGTTAATTTACCTCACGTGGTTTCTGGGGTTTTTGCAGATTTTAAGGTGGAAAAACATCCAGCAGAGCCTGTGACTCTCTGCGACTAGGGTTAGCTACCCCTCATATAAAAGTAATAAAACTGAAAATAAGAATAAATATTTCAGTACATTTCTTATTTCACCAGATACAAGTCTCATTGAGATTAAGTCTCTTTTGTCCAAGTAACTAACGGGGAAGCGTAAAAGGCGTACAACAAAGTATAAAAACAACAAAAGACAAGACACTTAGATAAATAATATTGAAAACACAATTATAAATCAATAATATCAAGCAAATAAAATGTAAGCCTGTATTAAAAATGTGCGATGCAGAAGCATTTACCTATAGAGTTATATTCTAGATTTTCCAAGAAATTATGAGAATTTACCAAATGAGATAAAAATCAGTCCGTTTTAAATCACTCTGTCGTGTCTTGACCGTTACGATGCGTTCAAATCTTTTAAAAGGCTTGATTGGAACAAATGCTCAATCGGTTTTCAGTATTAAGCACAGTTGACTGTACTGGCAATACACAGCCTACTGAAATTTTCTCGTGAATAGATAGGCCTACTACAAGAGATGACTTTCTTTCCAAGCATACAGGAATTACTTTAAAAGACTGAAAGGGATGTTTGTCACGTTTTTGTATGAAGCATTGGCCAGACGATTAACTGTGACGATCGCTTCGACTACTGGGGTAAAGGCACAAAAGTCACTGTTACCTCAGGTAAGTTCATCATTTTATCAAGATTAAATGTTACGTTTAACGTAAGAATACAAATCAAAATATGTGGATTATGGCTCAGTCTTCAAAAATAAAATTAAATATACAGAGAATATCCAATTGGGCCCATGTCCAAAATTAGAGAAGATGATGAACGTAATTCAGTTACTGTGCACGACAAAACACAGGTCTACAGTAAATAAGATCTGGTTGTCCAATAAACATCGGCTTTCTGAACTTCGAAAAGAAGCGATTCATTGGAACACCTGATGTAGACGGTTAATTGTGCTGGCAATACCAACTTTGACTCTCTTGCAAACATATGCAATTAACCTATATACCACTCTGGAGATGTTTATTTTTCCAAGCACAAATTCATTATTTTAAAAAACTTTTAGCGATGGTTTTGTTACGTTTCTGTCATGTTTATGCCATGTTTCATGTTTAGTGTTTGTCACAGTTTATTTTCTGTTTATGTTACGATGCAGTTCATTGTTTGCATACATATTTCCATGTTTTTCCGCAGCCTTGCGTTCATGCTGTTTCTTCTCTTGCTGTCACTCACGCTTCCCTAATTGTTTC
Organism: Ilyophis sp. 1 JC-2022; assembly: GCA_022702515.1. Taxonomy (NCBI): domain Eukaryota; kingdom Metazoa; phylum Chordata; class Actinopteri; order Anguilliformes; family Synaphobranchidae; genus Ilyophis; species Ilyophis sp. 1 JC-2022. The sequence goes on along the minus strand of CM040405.1, from coordinate 57,222,541 downwards.
ATTCTCCCTTGTCTAGTTACTAATATACTAACATTAGATCAGGATTGGGTAATACTAACTATCTAACCATGTGTTCATGTTTACCTTACGTTTCTCGTGCATGTTGATTACTAATTTACTAACGCTAGGTCAGGATAGGTTAACTACTAACGATTTACTAATTGCCTCGTTACGTGTCTCATTTTCTCAAGCTGTTGTGAATTTCCTGCTGCTCTCAAGCTAAATGTTTGCACCTGTCTACACCTGTATTTAAGCTCAGTGTTCATGTCTGTTCGTTGCGAAATTGTTGCCTTAGTTTACTATTGTCACTTTTGAGCGTTTACCATTGTTGTGACTACCGTTATTGATCTAGCCTGTTTATTGACCATCGTTACTGCCTGCCTATTGTTTCCACTGCCTGTTTTTGACCACGAGTTTTGCCTACTGTCTCTTTGTACCTCTGCCCCGCGGATAGGACTTCGGTCTGACTCCTGCTATGCCCCACGACTACGAACTTTGCCTTTTCCCTGTTTTGTACTTCTGCTCCGCTGACAGCTACTCTGGTTAACGAACTCTTGCATGGATACCGATTTCGAGACTGCCTTCTCCCTCTGTACTGTATCTTTGGTCTGGCTGGATTTATTGGTTTTTGGACTTTGCTTGTGTGATTACGTTTTTGGATTTCCCCATAATAAAGCCCTTGCGGGTATTTATTATCAAGTCAGTGTTCTGAGTCGTGCATTACGGGTCCAACCCGCACACATCCGTCTCAGAACAATTTCGCCAAGATGGACCCTGCTGACTCAACTGCCATGTTCCACGCCCTGCAACAACAAGGCCTCATCCTGCAGCAGCACGCCCAGGGGATTTCCGAGATCCAGGAGGAGATTAAAGAGTTGTGCGCTGAGATGAGGAGACTGGCCATTGCAGTTCAACCACGCACTCCAGAGCAACCTGCTAAACCGCCTGCTATCCCACCCCCCAACCCCATGGGAGCCTGGCCATTCCGGGAGCCACAACAGCCTCCCCCGGAGAGGTTTGATAGTGAGCCAGAGCGATGCAAGGCGTTTCTACTACAATGCGACTTTGTCTTCCGACAACAGCCATTGACCTATCCGACTGACGAGCGACGGATTGGCTACGTGATGGGGCTACTCAAGGGGAGAGCTTTGGACTGGGCTACCGCGGTGTGGACCGGAGGTTAATTTACTCTCAGCTACATGATCTTTTCGGAGGAGATCCGCAAAGTGTTCCAGCATGCCTCCAGTGACCAAGAGCCTTCACAGCAACTCATTGCCCTCCGCCAAGGGCTTAAAAGCGCCGCGGACCATTCTATTGCTTTTCGAACTATTGCTGCGGCTACCCACTGGAATGACTCGGCCCTGGCGGACTTGTTCCGGGCCAGTCTGAACGGGGCGCTCCAGGACGAGTTAGCCCATCAGGAACCCATCAAGGAGTTTGACGCTCTCGTCCGAGCCGCTATTCGCTTGGATAACCGCTACAGACTTTGCCGGAGGGAGAGACCGATTCCGCCCGGTCAGCCGTACCCCAGACAAGTCCCTGCCTCACTGACGGAGGAGAACCAGGCTTGGGTAGTTGAACCAATGGATCTTTCACGTACCGGAGTTAAGATCTCGCCCGAGGAACGGATACGTCGGAGGGAGACCGGTGCATGCTTCTACTGCGGAAAGCTGGGGCATTCTCAAGCACAATGCACCACCCGGTCCAGGAAATCTGAGTCATCCGTTGGAGTGAGGTCTTCAACCCACCAGGAGAAGATCTCCAAGAGCGATACTCGCCCTACCCTCACTGCCACACTCATGCTACCTGAGAGGGAGGTTCAAGTGAGCGCGCTCATGGACTCTGGAGCGGACGTGAACCTCATTGATGAAGTTATGGTCAGAGATCTTGACATTCCCACCCTTCCACTGCCCCACCCCAAGAATGCTCGGTCGTTGGATGGCAAGACATTCTACAGAATGACTCATGTCACGGAACCCGTTCAACTGATGATTTCTGGCAACCATCACGAATTCATCCAGTTCCACATCATCCGTTCCCCCAACGATCCACTCATTCTGGGACTACCCTGGCTTCAAGAACACAACCCTGTCATTGACTGGAAGTCCCGCCACATTAAAGCCTGGAGCCGCCAGTGTCACCAAGCCTGTCTTCGGTCCGCACCTGCACCTGCCGGGGGCGCACCTACCCCACCTCAAGACACCAAACCATCTCTGGAAAACGTGCCAGCCCCTTATCACGACCTGGGCATCGTTTTTTCCAAGACGCAAGCACAGACACTTTCTCCTCACAGACCCTATGATTGCGCGATCGACCTTCTACCCGGTTCCACTCTTCCCTCAAGTCGACTCTACAACGTCTCCAAACCGGAAAGAGAAGCCATGGAGAAATACATTCAGGATTGCCTTGCCAACGGTCTGATTCGCCCCTCTTCGTCACCTGTGGGCGCTGGATTTTTCTTCGTCCAGAAAAAAGACGGCTCGCTGCGTCCTTGTATCGACTTCAGAGAACTGAATAACATTACAATCAAGAACAAATACCCTCTACCGCTCATTGACTCAGCCTTCCAACCACTCCACGACGCTACTGTCTTCACCAAGCTGGACCTACGCAATGCATACCACCTAGTGCGCATTCGTGAGGGGGATGAATGGAAGACCGCCTTCAACACCTCGTTAGGACACTTCGAGATCCTGGTTATGCCTTTCGGCCTTCCTAACGCCCCCGCCGTGTTTCAGGCGTTAGTAAATGACGTCCTACGGGACCTATTGGGCCGCTACGTATTCGTATATCTGGACGACATCTTGATCTACTCCACCAACGTCAAGGAACACGAAGGCCACGTCATGCAGGTTCTCCAATGACTTTTGGAGAACAGACTCTTTGTCAAGGCTGAGAAGTGTGTGTTTCACACCGACACGGTCGAGTTCCTGGGCTTCATCTTGGAGAGGGGACAAATCAGGGCGGATCCCAAGAAGATCCAGGCGGTCACAGATTGGCCCACGCCTGCTACTCGGAAACATCTACAACGCTTCTTGGGATTCGCAAATTTTTACCGGAGGTTCATCCGGAGCTACAGCCAGGTTGTCGCCCCTCTCACCAAGCTCACATCTACTGCCATGCCGTTCCGCTGGAATCCTGAGGCTGAAAACGCCTTCAAGAAAATTGAGAGACTGTTCTCCTCCGCTCCGATTCTGGTGCACCCCGACCCCACTCGTCAGTTTGTCGTGGAGACTGATGCATCCGACACTGGAGTAGGGGCCGTGCTCTCTCAGGTTTCCCCCACTGACAATCTTCTACACCCCTGCGCATTCTTCTCCCGTAAGCTGTCTCCGGCTGAGAGGAAATATGACGTGGGAAACCGAGAGCTACTTGCTGTAAAGCTAGCACTGGAGGAGTGGAGGCATTGGCTGGAGGGCGCTGAGAAACCATTTGTGGTCTGGACCGACCATAAAAATTTGGCGTACCTACAGACAGCCAAGAGGTTGAACTCCCGCTAAGCCAGATGGGCCCTGTTCTTTGGCCGTTTCAATTTTGCATTGACCTACCGTCCTGGTTCCAAGAACGTCAAGCCTGATGCCTTGTCGCGACAGTTCATGGCCAGTTCTGAGCAAGAGGCGCCGGAGAACATCCTCCCTGGGTCCTGCACCATTGCTTCGGTGTCCTGGAGGATTGAGGCCGTCATTAAAAAGGCGCTACTCAAGGAGCCCGATCCAAGGTCCAATCCTGGACATGTGTCCCTCCGCCGCCCGGACACATGTTCTCCAATGGGCTCATTCCTCCCTCATGTCATGCCATCCCGGCTTTACCCGCACCCTGGCTGTCCTCAAGAGAAGGTTCTGGTGGAACTCCAGGATCCCAGACACCAGGCGTTTCGTCAAGGCCTGTACCACCTGTGCCAGGAGCAAGGCCTCTCTCCAGGCCCCAGCTGGTCTGCTCCAACCTCTGCCAGTGCCCAGTCGCCCTTGGAGTCACATCGGGGTGGATTTCGTGACCGGACTTCCCCCTTCTGAGGGCAACACCACCATCCTGACTGTGGTCGACCGGTTCAGTAAGGCGGCCCACTTCATCCCTCTGCCTGGATTGCCCACTGCCCAAGAAACTGTAAATCTGGAAACAGCAACTGAAATCATGTCGAGTTCTCCAAATTGTAAAACTTGGAAACATCAACTAAAATCATGTTACAAACCAAATTGTAAAACTCCGCGCGGCTAGACCAATGAGGGAATAGCTCGGAGCGAAGGTTTAAGCGTGATGTATTCCGCTATTGCTGTGGGAAAAGGGAAAAGTTATGAAAGTTAATAAAGTAATATTAATATTCTTGCAACTGGGTTAGACTGCTCTTTAGATTCACGGGATTAGCTCATAAGGGACCACAAATCAAAGGTACTCATACCACGTTACCTTCCGCTTTAAGTCTGGTCTACCTTGACCCCAGTTTATCCAAAGAACAGCCTGTGTGTATTACAGTAAATCATCAGCCACCAACACTGATTCTGTACTCGTTTATCTGACTCCATTTAATATTATAATTTAGAATATATGCTTGATTGCGAGTGGAATTGTGTTCTGTTGAAATGACCTATACCGGGGACGCTGATAGCCCCGGATATGGGAGGCAGACTGACACACTGAATCGGTCTGACAAGCTCAGAGACCCTAGCCCATAGAAACTCAGAGGGTTTAGAACGTATCGCAGAGGGTTTTGACCATAGGATCTACCAAATACTAGGAAACAGAAACTCAGAGGTTTTGAACATATCACCATCACAGGTGCTCAGAGGTTTTGAACATAGAATCCTCCTAATACTGGCTCAAATACTAGGAAACAGAAACTCAGAGGTTTTGAACATATCACCATCACAGGTGCTCAGAGGTTTTAGAACATAGAATCCTCCTAATACTGGCTCAAATACTAGGAAACAGAAACTCAGAGGTTTTGAACATATCACCATCACAGGTGCTCAGAGGTTTTGAGCATAGAATCCTCTTAATACTAGCTCAAATACTAGGAAACAGAAACTCAGAGGTTTTGAACATATCACCATCACAGGTGCTCAGAGGTTTTGAACATAGAATCTACCAAATACTAAGAAACAGAAACTCAGAGGTTTTGAACATATCACCATCACAGGTGCTCAGAGGTTTTGAACATAGAATCCTCTTCGTACTAGCTCAAATACTAGGAAATAGAAACTCAGAGGTTTTTAACATATCACCATCACAGGTGCTCAGAGGTTTTGAACATAGAATCTACCAAATACTAAGAAACAGAAACTCAGAGGTTTTGAACATATCACCATCACAGGTGCTCAGAGGTTTAGAACATATAATCCTCTTAGTACTAGCTCAAATACTAGGAAATAGAAACTCAGAGGTTTTTAACATATCACCATCACAGGTGCTCAGAGGTTTTGAACATAGAATCCTCCTAGTACTGGCTACGGCCTAGCAGAGCAGTCACATTATCACAAACAAGATTAGTCAGTGTGAAATCCAGTAATAGAGACACAATTCACAGAAACCACGCAAATCAAGTTTCACTAATTTATTACCAGGTAGGTTATTTACTTAAATCATCAATTCACGGTTACAGATTAAAACAGTCAATATTCAAATCTAGTACAGAGAAAAATACTTTGTCATACCTGGCAATCGCTACACACAGTGACCTGAAGTAGGATGTGCGGAAAGACTGGTTACAGCATCCCAGATTAGTTTGTTTCCTTTCCTTAAATGCTCAAACTCTGCGTTTGATCTGGCTGCAGACGGTCGTAAAACCATAAACTGGTCAGCACTTTTAGCCCCCCTTCTGTGGGGTTTCACAGAATGGACAATTCCACAATGGCAGCTTACGCCTGTGTTATGAAATATACCTTCCATCCATGTTGCACATTTAGGACATGTAGACCATTGCACCACTCACACCGAGACCATCAAAATGATATCAAACATGAATAGGTCTAAGTTTGTGTTGCCATGAAAATCTCCATCTCTATATAGTTTTTCAGATGTGATTGATATTAATGCCACAAAGGTCCCAGAATTCCTGTTGAGAATATTACATTTACACCCTAGTTGTCCCTGTTAATGTAGGTACGTTAACTTTATGTATTTACTAATGTAACACTCAAAAACTGAACAATACATGATTATCTCTCTGGAAAGAGTGTATAATGTATGTTCCAGTGCCCAGACTAGTTCCAGTGTATACCGTACAATGTAGCAAAAGTATCAATCACATCTGTATGTTTTTAAGATTTTGAGGACAAAAGCAATCTATACTATGTTGTGTTGTGTGTGAAAAATATGTTTAAGGACAGGGAATTGACCTGCCCTGATAACGCCATATGGGGGCACTATGGCCCTGTTTGTGTGCTTGTCTTTACGACAGTCCAAGCGTTTCTTCCAAAGTCATGACATCCTAGAACATTCTTTGACCGTCATAAACCTCACGCCAGATGGTCCCAGCAGACTTTACGGCATTGAAGTTCTGGTTTATTACATCCTAGAGTCGTTACAGGCTTCCACCCCCGGTGTTGTGTGTCCAGGTGCCCTGGGATCTCAATTCCAGTCTTACAGTTCCCCCCTCTGGCGCCGTGGGACAAAAAGAACACAGTCCCAAGGGGTCACTGGGCTACACCCTGGCTGGGTGAACCCTGCTGGTGACTCTAGTCCCATAGCCGGCCCCGGGGCAGCTGGAGAGGGCTGAGAACCAGTGCAGCATGGGTGGAGGTGTGTAGGGAGCGAATAAGATGTCTGTTGCACCAAGTCCATTAGGTCAGTCAGGGCCCGCGTTCCTTGCTCGTAGAATGTGTCCTCCCACCACGGTGAGACGTCCACCTCCAGTGGAACTCTCCCCAGGATGTTGATCTGACCCATTGCAAAGTCTTCCGTCACTTCCAGGCAGAAAGTGTGGTTGGCTGGGCAGGTCAGACCTCCATAGGTGAAGGAGTTCATCTTACTGAGGACGCACCATTGCGTGTGGGAGACCTGGATTGCATGTGCGTGACCGTGTAAGGACTGAACAGTAATGAGCTTGGTGTTATTGTGGGAAAAAGATTGTAGGGTATTACATGTACAAATGATATAACTGGAGGTCTCATGACAACACGTACGAGTGGTGAATCTGGTTTCATGGTAATGTACCCTGTTCAATTATCTAATTTAAGTAAGTAAGTAAAATTTTATTTATAGAGCACCCTTCCCAGCACGAATGCACAGAGTGCTTTACAGTAAAAACAACATACATAAAAGTGCATTACAAAAAAACACGACAGACAGAGAATAACAGAACACAACATACAAGACAGAATAAAATACGGTGCAAAAGTAGCATAGGTAAAATAATATGGGGGTCCTACAAACAGGGGGTGTCCACCAGAGCGCCTAGTGCTCGAAGGCTATTTTAAAAAGGTGCGTTTTTAGCTGTGCCTTAAAACTGATTGCTGACTTCACGTCTCTCAGACTCTGGGGGAGCGAGTTCCAAAGCCTTGGGGCTACTGCTGCAAAGGACCGATCCCCCTTTGTCCTAAGCCGGGTCCGAGGGACCACCAGGAACCCCTGGCCGGAAGATCTCAAGGATCGAGCGGGGGCGTGTATATGTATGAGGTCACTGATGTAGGTGGGGGCTAGACCATTGATAGCTTTGAAAGTGAGCAGTAGGACTTTATACTGTATTCTGTAATGTACAGGTAGCCAATGCAAGGCGGCGAGGATGGGAGTGATGTGGCATGACTTTTTTGACCTGGTGAGCACTCTGGCCGCTGCATTTTGTACCAGCTGAAGTCTGTCAACAGATGCTTTACTGAGACAGGTGAATAAAGAATTACAGTAGTCAAGTCTGGATGAGATAAATGCATGGACCGACATTTCTAGTTCTGCGTGTGAGACAATGGACCGGAGTTTCACAATGTTTCTGATGTGGAAAAAACAGTTGCGACAGAGAGATTTTATATGTTTATCCAAAAGCATTGGCTGATCAAACTGCACACCCAAGTTCCTGACATTAGGGTGAGTGTTGTGTTCAAGGGGGCCCAGATGTTCTTTAACCCTGACTACTACACTGTCTGGAGCAATGATCAGGACCTCTGTCTTAGCTGCATTGAGTTGGAGGAGATTGTTCGCCATCCAACCTTCAATGGCCGCCAGACATTCAAGAAGAATGTCTAGCTTCTGCATGTTGTTGGGTTTAAAAGAAAAATATAACTGGATGTCATCTGCATAGCAGTGATATGAGACACCAGTGAAAGTTGTGATTATGTGACCTAGGGGGAGCATGTATAAGGCAAACAGGAGAGGGGCAAGAACTGAACCCTGCGGGACGCCACAGTGGAGGCGGGTCGAAATGGACCTGAAGGGGCCAACGGACACCGAGAAACATCTCTCACTTAAATAAGAGGAAAACCACTCCAGGGCACTTCCCGACATGCCCACCCAATCTCTGAGCCTGTCCAACAAGATGGCGTGATCTACCGTGTCGAACGCTGCGCTCAGATCCAACAGGACTAGGACGGAGCATTGGCCGGAGTCAGAGGACATCAGGATGTCATTAGATACTCTGAGCAGGGCAGTTTCGGTAGAGTGATTTTTTCGAAAACCAGATTGGAATTTGTCCCCGATCTTGTTGGATGTGAGATAGGTGGTAAGCTGGTTAGCAACTACTTTCTCTAACACCTTGGAGATGAAGGGCAACTTGGAGATGGGCCTGTAGTTTTGTGGTAGGGAGGGGTCCAGGTTAGGCTTTTTGAGGAGGAGCTGGACGGCCGCCTGCTTAAAATATGATGGGACTACACCGGAGACTAGGGATTTATTTATGATGGTGACTAAGCTGGGGCCAATAGAACTGATAACTTCCTTGAACATGGATGTGGGAAGAATATCAAGGGGGCTTGAGGAAGTCCTCATAGAACTCACTATGTCTGTCAGATCGACCAGGGAGACAGGTGAGAAACTGCTCAGGGAAGGTAGGGCGACTGGACAGAGGAGAGAGGGAAAAGGGGATGGGGTGATGCTTGCTCTAACATCGTCAACTTTTTTTACAAAAAATAAAAGAAAGCTGTTGCAATCGTTGTTAGAAAACACAGGTACAGATGGAAGAGGTGGGCTGACAATTCTGTTTATGGTCTTAAATAACACTCTGGGGTTGTGCTTGCTGGAGGTGATGAGCTTGGCAAAATAGGCAGCCCTAGCACTTTTGACTACGTTATTCATTTCAATAGTCAGTTCTTTAAAATAGATACGGTGGACTTGGAGGTTTGAGGATTTCCAAAGTCTCTCTGCTCTACGACGTTTACGTCTGAGCTCACAGATATTTTCATTCACCCACGGGGACAGATTTACAGGGCGGGCAGTGCGAGTCACAACGGGTGCTACGTCATCTAAAATAGCAGCGCATTGCGTGTTAAAATAAAAAACTAATGAATCCACGTCATCCTCCAGCGACACCACATGTCCATTTAAGGACCTGATTCTTCACTACTACGCCAATAGAGCGTATGGTAGTGGAATTTGGATACACTTGGTCTGGGTGAATTAAAATGTAAAAATGTTTTCCCCCTCTCTGATCTATCTATTACAAGCTTTGAATACCACTCTGTGTTTATCAACCACCCTATTAACCTGTACATTATAGTTGTTTATCGCCCTCCAGGTCCCCTGGGGTGCTTCCTCGACGAGCTTGACACCCTGCTCAGCTCTTTCCCAGAGGACGGCATCCCGCTGATCCTCCTGGGAGACTTCAACATCCATCTAGACGCCTCCCAGTCTGCAGCCTTCCTACCACTCCTCCGCTCCTTTGACCTCACCCTCCAACCCTCCCCCGCCACCCACAAGGCTGGCAACCTCCTAGACCTGGTCTTCCAGAGGAACAGCCCCTGCTCTGACCTCACTGTTACCCCTCTGCATACCTCTGATCACCACTTCATTTCCTTCTCTCTTCCTCTTGTTCCACACCGTCCCTCCCCTCCCCACACCCCCACTGTCTCTGTCCGCCGTAACCTCTGCTCCCTCTCACCCTCCTCTCTTGCTCCCTGTGTCACTTCTTCCCGCCCCCCCCACAAACCAGTCGATGCAAGGTCTATCGACTCTGCATCTGACACCCGGCTCACAGCTCTCTCCACTTAACACTCTCTGCTGTCTCTAGGCCCACACGCCCATCCTCCTCCCCTGGATGCCTGAGATGCCCTGCGCACCTCAAGGGCCGGTCTCCGCGCAGCTGAGAGGAGGTGGAGAAAATCCAGAGACGCATCAGACCTCTCTTCCTACCAGACTCTCCTAGCGGCGTTCTCTACGGCAGTCACCGCCGCCAAGGTATCCTACTATCACACAAAAATTTGCAAACACAGTTCTAACCCCCGTCAATTGTTTTCTATCTTCTCCTCCCTCCTCAGCAAACCCCCTCCTCCTCCTCACTCCTCGTTCACTGCTGACAACTTCGCAGATTCCTTCGATGAGAAGATCGCAGACATCCGCACCTCCTTCAGCCCCACTCCCCCTCCCCCCACAGACACTGTTTCCCACTCTCTTTCTTTCTCTACCCCTTCTGTGTCCCCCCCCTGCTTCTCCACCTTTTCTCCCCTTTCTCAGACTGATGTGTCCCATCTCCTACTCTCCCATCGCCCCACTACTTGTGCCCTCGACCCTATCCCTTCATCTCTCCTCCAGGCAATCACCCCAGATATCCTCCCGTTTGTGACCTCCCTGGTGAACTCCTCCCTGACCTCTGGCTGTTTCCCCTCATCCTTCAAAAGAGCCCACATCACCCCGATCCTGAAAAAACCCACACTGGACCCCTCCAACATCCAAAACTACAGACCGGTATCCCTGCTTTCTTTTCTTTCCAAAACTATCGAACGTGCTGTTTCTAACCAACTGTCGTCTTTCCTCACCCAGAACAACCTGCTAGACCCCCTCCAGTCCGGCTTCAAACCTGGCCACTCAACGGAGACCGCACTCCTCTCCGTCAGCGAGATGCTTCATGCAGCTCGGGCAACCTCCCTCTCCTCTGTGCTAATACTTCTAGACCTCTCTGCCGCCTTCGACACCGTAGATCACTCCATCCTCCTGTCGTCCCTGTCTGCAGCGGGGATCGGCGGCTCGGCCCTGGCCTGGATTGAGTCCTACCTCTCGGAACGCTCCTCCCAGGTTGCCTGGGCTGGTAAAGTATCGGCAGCCCGTCCCCTTACCACAGGAGTCCCCCAGGGCTCTGTCCTTGGTCCCCTCCTTTTCTCCATCTACACCAAGTCCCTTGGCCCTGTTATCACTGCTCATGGTCTTTCTTACCACTGCTATGCTGACGATACTCAACTCTTTCTCTCCTTCCCACCCTCTGACACTCAGGTATCAGCCCGCGTCTCCGCTTGCCTGAGAGACATCCAGAGCTGGATGGACAACCACCATCTCAAGCTCAATCCTGGCAAGACTGAGCTCATCTACATTCCTGCTCTAACCTCTCCTCCTCTCAATCTCTCTATTTCCCTAGGGGACACTCCACTGACCCCAACGCCCTGTGCCAGGAACCTTGGAGTCGTGATGGACAACAGGCTGTCCCTCTCCGAGAACATCGCAGCAGTAACCCGGGCATGCAGGTTCTTCCTGTACAACATCAGGAGAATCCGCCCCTTCCTCACCACCCACTCAACCCAGCTCCTGGTCCAAGCAATGGTGCTGTCCCGCCTGGACTATTGCAACTCTCTCCTGGCTGGCCTGCCAGCATCGGCCATTAGACCCCTTCAGCTTATCCAGAACGCAGCAGCGCGCCTGGTCTTCAACCTCCCCCGACACTCCCATGTCACCCCCCTGCTCATCGACCTCCACTGGCTACCGGTGATGGCTCGCATCAAATTCAAAACATTGGTGCTCGCCTTCCAGGCAGTCCGAGGATCTGCCCCCCCATACCTCCAAAAACTAATCAGACCTTACACACCTGCCAGATCCCTGCGCTCCGCCTCCTCAGGACGACTGGTACCCCCCCCTCTTCATGCTAGCACCCGGTCTCGATGTCTGTCTGTCCTGGCCCCACGGTGGTGGAATGAGCTCCCCGTGGAGGTCAGAACAGCAGAAAGTCTGACCGCCTTCAAGCGCAGATTGAAGACTCACCTCTTCAAGCTGCACCTCTCTCCTCCCCTCCCTACCTCCCTGTGACTATTGTTATTAATGTTGTGTAATTCCCCCCAAAAAAAAAAAAAAAAAAAAAAAAAAAAAAATAAAAAAAAAAAAAAAAAAAAAAAAAAAAAAAAAAAAAAAAAAAAAAAAAAAAAAAAAAAAAAAAAAAAAAAAAAACACCCCAATCATACTGACTGCGCCTAATACTTAGATTCATATTAGCCTTTTTAGGGTTGTTTCTATAACGTTCTTATTCCTAGTTTGAAAATGCACTATGTACGTCGCTCTGGATAAGAGCGTCTGCTAAATGTCTATAATGTAATGTAATGTAAAAATGTGTCCTAAATGAAAGAAAATGAAACATTGACATAATGAAGTCTTCAGTCCAAAGCTCATTATCAGTGGTGAGAAGCATGTTGACAATTTCAATGTTACTGCAAAGTAAAGTCACTTGAGGTAATGTTCTGGTCTATAATGTTAATATATTGATGATACATTTAATAAATGATACATTTCATATGATACCTTATGATACTTCATATGGAAACGAAGATCCAATTGAATCAGGTTGAAATTGAAATAGAGAAAATAATCGTGTGGAGCAAACCACCACCCTTACAAGGAAAGATCACAATGAGACTGGGAGGTGTGCATATCATGATGGCTTACCTTGCAAGCATCGGAAAACTCTATGGTGATGGCGGACTCTTTGACATACTAACTGAGTCAGATGTGTATGCAGAGGGAACAGCTCGACAATTGCTTCAAGGGAAACAGCTGGCAAGAGGAGTAAGGAGCATAAAGCTAGCCTCTGAGGCCCTGTTCCGGCTCTTCTGGAAAGCCATGCAATCATGGCTTGAAAAGCAAGGCCAATGTGCAATGACTGGAGCACAAGCGCAACTCCTACGAGATGTACAGCATGCATTTCATGATAATGACAAGGCCACTGCTCAGGGCCCTGTCACACTATTGCGTATCGTACTAGCGTATGCCAGCATTTGAAAAATATCACTCATACGCTGATATACGCTGACATACGCTAGGGGTACGTTAGGCATAGGTTGTATACGTTTCAAGCACGGTTGCATTCGGTGGCATACGCTGGCATACGGCGAGGCACAAAAAGTTTTTTAAGCATGCTTAAAAATTTTGTGCGTATTCGGACGTATGGTTTATACGCTAAGCATACGCTAGGCATACGCTGAATACGCTAGAATTACGCTAGAGGTACGTTACTCATAGGTCGAGTAGGCTGGTCATACGCTGACATGAAGGTGTACCGTACAGCTAGCGTATTGATAGCGCATTGATAGCGCATGAGTAACGTACTTCTAACGTATGTCTGACGTATCTGCAACGTATATAGACATCTTGGCGTATGCCTGACGATTGAAAGAAGCAGAGGAACCTCCTGAAGCACTGGGCCAACTCAGGTGCAGGTGCAGTTCCATGGCAAGACAGGATGATTTAGAACAATTGTATAGTTTAAAGTCAAGTGTAAAATGCAGTTTATTATTCTATGGGTCAGGGGTACTTATAAATTACACATCATTTGATGTATTATAAAAGTATGAAAAACACCAGAAGTAAGTTTAAAAAACATTTATTCATATGATCAACTGATCATTAATAATGCCACATGATAATAATGGTAATAATGGTACATAGTAGGGATGCAAATATTAAGGAATTTCCTTAATCGATAAAAATCGTCGATTAATTGATAACATAAAAGCTAAATATAGCTTATGATAGACAGAATACAAAATGCATGTTATATTCCTCAATCAAAGATTTATTGTAACATTTGAGAAACAGGCATTATTTTAGCATAACAAAAATAGAATAGGAAGGCATGTATAGGCTACTTTAACAGAAAATAAATTGCGCTCTGTCTCATCTGTAGCAAGCGAAACCGTTGCTCCGCTAAGCACTTGCAGCATGAACATAATCGCTCTTGAAATTGAAAGGCGACAGCTAAACTAGTAGACCTAGCATAGAACAGTCAACTTAAAACATAGGCTATTATGTTTTGAATAGGCTCCTCATATGCATACTAGATAGACCTACTTATTTTTATTCAAGAACATTTAAGCATATCTACGTGGTCGGGAGTGAGTCGTGTGCGCAGCCTGTTTATTAGCTCTCGAAATCCCCCACCGTCAACGGTGCTTATTGCCATCATGTCCTTTTCAACCATGTTGCATACCCTCTGAGTAATAGCCTACAGTCATTAAAGAGTCAATACTTCTTTCCTGGTTGTGGTGGTGTGTTGCGTTCCCCATCCTGAGAACCGAGAATGTGGAAAGGCCGATGGTTATATTGGCACTTTGTCACATGATAGCGGTACGCTGGACATGCGCAGTTCATACTCTACACATACGCTAGCCATACGCACATTACGCTAGCCATACGCTGGCGATACGCTACTCATAGGTTCAATACGGTAAGTATCCGAAAAATTCTGTATTTTCAACGGCTTTTTGTGCGTATGAAAATTATTTTATAAATTTACATACGCAACTCATACGTTTCTCTCATACGCTATAGTGTGACAGGGCCCTCAATAGCTCATCGGTGAGGTGGAGACTGAACTTCCTGAGATCCAGAAAAGTATCCAGATGTTCACAAATGAGGGAGCTAAGCAATCAGCAACCTTTGGATACTGGTTAACGTTCCTAAAGGGTGCTGATCTGTTGCTAAGGATTGTTCGTTCCGAGCGTGAAGCTGACTTCCAACTTCACCTGAATTGCATGTGTGAAGTTATGCCTTGGTTCAGAGCTGCTGGAAGGACCAATTATGCCAAGTACATGCCAGTCTATGTTGCATAAATGAAAGCCCTTGAACATGAACAACCAGAAGCACATTCATGCAACAAGGTGGATTTGTTGTTCGCCGGTCTGAGGATCGAAACTTCAACTGTGTTGCTACTGATCAGGCACTGGAGCAAACCATCAACCGAGAAGGCAAGAGTCAGGGTGGAGTTGTTGGCTTCACATTACGAAAGGGAGCTCTCACAAGATGGTTGATGACAAGACATGTGACCACAGCATATGTGGATGCCATGAAAGAGCTTTGTGACACCGATGCAAAGTGCCCGAAGGCACACCAGGAGCATGGAGCATCCAGGATGGACAGAGATGAGACATACAGAAGATAATGGAAGCAGTGGAGCAGAAGCAGAACCCTTTTGCTCTCGATAGCATTCCTGAGGAACTGATCAACATTGCAAGTGGTCAGCTTGCATCTGAGAAAGTTGCAAAAGAGCTCTCAAGCTTCCTCCAAGACAGTGCAGAGCAGAATGGCATCTTTATTGAACAACGCCTGGAAAAATCCAAAAGAACTAAGAGCTTCTGGGAGCCCGAGAAAAGAAAACAGTGTGCAACCTTCAAAGACATGAAAACATCAGTTGGAGTCAGTGTACTCAGAAAGGTTCACATGGACTCAGATGTGCTCTTTCGAAGGTTACTTGCTGTCTCCAAGCAAAGAGAGGTGTCCATGGAGACTGTGATGTCTCATGAACTCGCTGCTGTCCCCCCCCTCTTTGTTTTATGATGATGGAAGCATGAGGAAGACAACAAAAGCTGACCTTGCTAAGAAACTGGAGTCTGTAGTTGAAGAGATACAGCAGCTGCCTAATGTTGCAGAACCATCAGCATATATCATAGATGGCATGGCTCTTCTACAGAGTCTCCCTGACTCAGACATACAATGATCTGAGTGAGTGTGTCTGGAAAAAGATCAGAACGTTAATGGGAAAGGAAGGCATCAACGGCGTTGTTATAGTGTTTGACAGATATGACCATCAATACTCAATCAAAGACCTTGAAAGGCAAAAAAGAGGCACCATCCAAACCAGCACACCAACACATATTATCACAGGACAATCAAGTGTTCCTAACTACAGGAAATACCTGAGGATCAGTGGGAACAAGGCTGCTCTATGTAGCTTTGTCAGCAACTACATAACCAATACAGGGCCACAGAGAATCTCTTCAGAGAACAGTTATCTTGGCAGGCGGCTTTGAAAATGGTGAGAAGGTTAAGATGGTTAGCAAGTCAGGTGTTGACTGCTTGACAGATCTTTATAGTGACCAGGAGGAGGCTGACACAAGATTGGTGTTACATGCAATACACCTTGCACAGTCACATTCTCATCTCATTGTCAAATGATGATACAGATGTACTGGTTTTGCTTGTGTACTATTCAAGCAAAGGGATGTTTGGATCCTCAACAGTGTTCATGCACTCTGGACATGGCCCAAAGGAAAGATTTGTCCCAGTCTGTTCCATCGCTCTGAAGCTTGGAGCAGCACTTTGTGAGTGTTTGCCTGCATGCCACGCCCTCACAGGTTGCGATACCACAAGCCGCTCTGAAGCTTGGAGCAGCACTTTGTGAGTGTTTGCCTGCATGCCACGCCCTCACAGGTTGCGATACCACAAGCAGCTTGTACAGAATTGGGAAGTCCACTGCCTTCACAAGACTGAAGACCCATCTGTGTGAGTTAAAAGAAATGGCCAATTTTGGACTGTCTGAAAGCCTAGAGGAGGCTTTTCCTGTGGCAAGAAAGTATGCCCTCCTCCTGTATGGCCAAAAGAAAAAGGAGAATGGACGTCCTTGCACCAACCTGGATGAGCTGAGGTACACACTAGCATCTACCACAGATTCATCAGCTGCAAATCTACCCCCAACAGAAGATGCCTTCCAGCAACATGTGTTGAGAGCCTTGTACCAAACAGCAGTGTGGCGTCACAGCCATCTGGCCAAGCCTCTTCTCTGGAACCCAGTTAGTAGAGGGTGGAGGCTCAGAGAAGATGGGTCCATTGAACCTGTGCTGTTCCAGAAAGCACCGGCACCTAAGGAAGTTCGAGACATCACCCACCTGTACTGTAAAGATGGAAACTGCAATGATGCCAGCAAATGCCAATGTCTTTCAGTGGGCTTGACTTGCACTGAGTTTTGCTCTTGCTCTTTCCCTGACTGCCCAAATATGATCCATTTTGTCACTGATGATAATGTGGATGAGTGACGGTGATGTGTTGCTGTAGATTGAAATAAAGGTGTTCTATTTCAATTTCAACCTGATTCAATTGGATCTTCGTTTCCATATGAAGTATCATAAGGTATCATATGAAATGTATCATTTATTAAATGTATCATCAATATATTAACATTATAGACCAGAACATTACCTCAAGTGACTTTACTTTGCAGTAACATTGAAATTGTTAACATGCTTCTCACCACTGATAATGAGCTTTGGACTGAAGACTTCATTATGTCAATGTTTCATTTTCTTTCATTTAGGACACCTCATACATTTACTGATGTAACTCCCTGACCATGCATGCTATACTTACACATGTGGTATTGATGGATTCAGCACAACCACACCTTTCCAACAAGCCATCATCTGTGTTTCTATGACAATCCTTGGCAGAGCTACTGCAAAGTAAATGAGAACATTCTGCATAGATATTCATTTTTTACATTTCCGCTTATTTTAAGTATGTGTACATAGGTCTATATTTCCTACATGCATAAAGATATTCACATCCAGGTTCTATTAGGTTAAGCAACTGTCTGACTGCTAGCATGTCAAGTTTGAAAGCTCTTGGAGCTTGTATTATTAATCTACATGAGTTTATATGTCTCAACTCCCATACGGCCAGGCTATATTTTGGTTCTTTTTTCCTTTGGGGGTGTATAACAATATCTATCAATTTAACCATTTTTGCAGTAAAATATTTTTATACAAGAATCCATTTCATATATGGGAGACCTTAGAGATGAGGAAAAACAATGTTGTGTTTTGTTCTACCTCCGGTAGGGGTATCTCACAATTTTGGGGACATTGTCACTAGCCTACCAGCCTTCACTGTCAAGAAACTACTGGACATTCGCAATCGAGGCCGGAGGTTCCAGTATCTGGTGGACTGGGAGGGTTATGGCCCGGAGGAGCGTTCCTGGGTCGCACCTAGTCTGATTCTGGACCCTACTCTGATAAGTGACTTTCATCGTGACTACCCTGATAAACTGTGTAGACCGTCAGGAGTCGGTCGTTAGGGGGGGGGGGGGGGGGGGGGGGGGGGGGGGGGGGGGCGGTACTGTTACGTTTCTGTCATGTTTATGCCATGTTTCATGTTTAGTGTTTGTCACAGTTTATTTTCTGTTTATGTTACGATGCAGTTCATTGTTTGCATACATATTTCCATGTTTTTCCGCAGCCTTGCGTTCATGCTGTTTCTTCTCTTGCTGTCACTCACGCTTCCCTAATTGTTTCATTCTCCCTTGTCTAGTTACTAATATACTAACATTAGATCAGGATTGGGTAATACTAACTATCTAACCATGTGTTCATGTTTACCTTACGTTTCTCGTGCATGTTGATTACTAATTTACTAACGCTAGGTCAGGATAGGTTAACTACTAACGATTTACTAATTGCCTCGTTACGTGTCTCATTTTCTCAAGCTGTTGTGAATTTCCTGCTGCTCTCAAGCTAAATGTTTGCACCTGTCTACACCTGTATTTAAGCTCAGTGTTCATGTCTGTTCATTGTGAAATTGTTGCCTTAGTTTACTATTGTCACTTTTGAACGTTTACCATTGTTTTGACTACCGTTATTGATCTAGCCTGTTTATTGACCATCGTTACTGCCTGCCTATTGTTTCCACTGCCTGTTTTTGACCACGAGTTTTGCCTACTGTCTCTTTGTACCTCTGCCCCGCGGATAGGACTTCGGTCTGACTCCTGCTACGCCCCACGACTACGAACTTTGCCTTTTCCCTGTTTTGTACTTATGCTCCGCTGACAGCTACTCTGGTTAACGAACTCTTGCATGGATTCCGATTTCGAGACTGCCTTCTCCCTCGGTACTGTATCTTTGGTCTGGCTGGATTTATTGGTTTTTGGACTTTGCTTGTGTGACTACGTTTTTGGATTTCCCCATAATAAAGCCCTTGCGGGTATTTATTATCAAGTCAGTGTTCTGAGTCGTGCATTAGGGGTCCAACCCGCACACATCCGTCTCAGGTTTTTGTATGAAGCATTGGCCATACTGTTAACCGTGACAGGTACTTCGACTACTGGGGGAAAGGAACAAAAGTCACTGTCACTTCAGGTAAGTTCAATGAATCAGAATGGATTGAATATACTTTACAGTGAGAAATTGTGAGGGATATGATACTTAAAGGATATGATAAAGCAACCCAATGATAGAACAGTTTTTGAGCGTGCAAGCGCTCTGAATGAATTAACGTGACTGGAGCTTCGACTACTGGGGATCTGGAACAAGGGTGACTGGATCCACTGGTAAGTACATTCATGACACGCGTGAAGTATTTATAAATTGAGTTATGAATGTTTAAGGTATGTTTTGTTTGCTTTTACGACATGGGGAATGAGTTGGACTTGGGGGTATGGGATCGTTGTGAGAGGTGGTTTTGGGGATGGGGTTTGTCTTGTGGGACAAGGAATGTATTGTGAGGATCATGGTAGGTGAATAAAAAGTTTTTTTAATTAAAAAAATTAGAAATCCAGTAAAATTCTAATATATTTGAAAAACCAAATTGTTCATCTTATAAAAGAAAGAAAAAACGTTTGAGGTTACAACTGGCTCTGAATATATTCGTAGCGCGCAACATTTCACTTCTGAGACCATTTGCTCGTGTAGGTTACTTTTAGCGTGTTTCTGATTTATTTACTCTATATGTAAGCGACAACCAGCCCCGTTATTGTACTTTAGTGGTTAATATACGTTTTTGTTCGGTCTAACGGCCAGAAAGCGAACTGTGAACTACTATTTCGACTACTGGGGCAAAGGGACGATGGTGACTGTGAGTTCAGGTAAATATTTTAAATCCTGATCCGATATTATTTGCTCCCGATTTAATAGTTAAATTTAGCTACTGAAACGTTCATAAAGTATCAATTTTCCGTTGTGGCATGTAACCTTAAACAAACGGACGGGAAACACCGCAGGGCCAAAATATAAGCTCTGCTAATTGAGCACATGAACACAGTTGTGCTGTTTATAAATAGGGTTACTATTATATGTTTTGGGGAAATTAATATTTGAGGCAAATGACGCTTGTGACAATGACCTCACGATTATTATCATTTCAGAAAAAGAAAATGTTTGCAATACAGGAAATAATTTTTAGCCTAGGCCTACCTTCCTTGGAATTTGTATGAGAAATGACACTTTTATTATAATTATAACTCATTATAATAAATTACTATATAGGAATGTTAGCAGAAGGTTAGTTAAATTCTGAAGTCAGGAAATGTACATTCTAATCAATAGGACTAAAGTCATCCAAATCGCTTTTCTGATTTAGCGGTTCAAATGTAAAATTAAATACAATTAAATTTATATTGAACTGGATTAACATTCAGAAGTGGAATGTCTAAGGTGGAAACGTCAAACCATTTAGTAAAGTAAGTAGCCTATTATGGAATTCAGTGTGCGGACACGTAGGGTTGCCTCCTGCAGAGGTTAAACAGATGCAGTAGCATATTTTTTGCACTAGTTACCGTTGAATTGTATCGTTGTGACTACGCTTTCGATTACTGGGGAAAAGGAACAGCGGTCACCGTGTCATCTGGTAAGATTCCTGATGTAGCCTATAATTTACCCTGTGTAATCTATCTCTATAGGCATTGTATTTTAGAAATAGATAAAGAACGCCTTTGTGTCGTTTGCTTATTTGGGCGAAATCATTGATTTTGTTCATCGGGGACAACAGCCTTATGTAAGCTATCAGTTATTGTAATGATTTGTAAACTATAGTATAGGCTAGTCACAGCATACCTCTGAATATTTTTACAAATAGCAACAGTTTATAAAATATTACTCCATTACTGCAGCGCATCTACGGGTAATAACCGTGTTGTTGGCCGAAAACATGCAAGATCTCTGAAAATGTTGGCTGTATATCTACGCGTAAAGGGAAGTAATTGTGTCACAATATATAGATGCCGGTGTAAAATGTCAATACGATGTCAGTTTGGTTTAGGTAATAATTATACATAGACCTACATGCTTATTGCCTGTGCCTGTCGTTGATGCATTTTTTCATGGGGGGGGCACAAGATCACCTCTCAGGGAAGGTATTGCATGCGTAATATGCTTTTAACACATTTAAATTCAAATACATAAAAAAAATTAATTCGTTTTGTTTAATATTTCAGAATTTTAAGACGTGTAATATATTTGCTATTTTGTGTGGAGGTTTAAAAGGAAAACTCGGGAAATTATATAAAATTATATAAAATATTTTGTTATTCGAAACGAGAAGGGGGAAAGTATTATAATTTAGGTTGTCCTTAGCTTAACAAAATATAGCATTTGATACTCTAATATGTGTATTTTGCAACTTGGTTTGAAAAAAGACGTTTGAGTTATCAAATCTCACTGTTTCTGATTGAAGACTGACAGCGAGTCGTTTTTGTGTACGCTAGAACATGTTTAGTAAATTTATAGTTTGTGGAGATTCAGTGCGGTGTCAATGCTAATTGATCTATCTCATTTAAAGCCTTTGACTCAAGCCTTTGAAGGGAACTAGCCTGCATAGAAGTACACAATTATGTTGACGCATGCCGCCGTTAGATACGCATAGACTGAAGATCAGGTTTCTATACTTTTGATTGCATTTTATTAATATGACTACATTTGACTGCTGGGAAAGAGAACCATCGTCACCATTTAATCCACTAGGACATCACTGTGTGGTCGATTTTACTGAAATTATTTTACAATGAAAAACTAAAGAATACAGAAGCTGTAGCCTGATTATTGAAAGTAGCCTGCAGCCTTCGTTCGAAAACGCGTGCATGGAATTTCTATATATACTGTGAATGTATTAATATAACGATCGTGCTGGTATAGGATTGATAATCATTTTTAAAATACTTAATATTTTTAAATCGAACGATTAAAATGTCAAGTGGCGATTTTAGCAACAGCGAAACAATGGGAAATGCCCTTGATTTGTATTGCCAATATGACAGATAAATGGGGGATTAGGCTACACGAAATGTTTGTGTATTCCGCACAGGTAGAAATATTAAGTATCTTCGAAAAAGTGATGTATATATTTATAGAACAAGTAAAGAAAGATACGTTCAAAATATCCTTAAATTTAACCTACAATAAAATGGAAGCTTTATGCTTCACTTTGTATTCAGTCATCTAATAGCAATAAAAAAAGTATTTGTCCTGAAAAAGTCACAATTTGATTTATACGTCACTATTAAAGAACCGCGTGGGTCAGCCTTTATGAAAATTATGGAAAGGATATTTCTCTTATATATAGGTCTACAACATGAACATTCTACTGCGCCAAATATTGAGACACGATTTAAATAGCATAATGCAATTGTTTCACGTAGTTTTGTGTTTTACTTTTTACAGACATAATTGGAATAGCGTTATGTTAATTTAATCCCCTCATAAACCACAATACATTGTCTTCCGTACTTTTGAAATACTATTTTGTTGACCAGGACAAGGAGGGCTGAAAGGATTGTATTCTGCCTTGTCTGACTGTCTATCTATCTATCATCATGTACATGCAATGTTGTATGATAGTGATCATTAATACAATTTCACATCATACATTTTCAGGCATAGATACTTTGTCGGAACACACTGATCTGTAAATGTCCAGACGCGCTCTATATGCCTGCCTGGTGTAAATTGAATTGACATTGGCTGATACAAATTAATTGAATATCCTGCTTTGCTTCAACTCAAATTAAACATTTTATACAATGTAGATCTTTAATGTAAATGTCCTGCATTGTGGGTTTGTTTTTTAAATTATGTTTTCTTCTTCTTCTTCTTCTTCTTCTTCTAGGTGAAAAACATGCTCCAAGTGTTTTCCCTCTACTTACCTGTGGTTCTGGATCCGGTGGCTATGTCAACTTGGGCTGCATGGCTAAAGATTTCATGCCTGAAGGTTTGACCTTCAGGTGGACTCTCAAAGGAGGTGCGGCTTTGACGGATGTCCTTCAGTATCCATCGATGCAGAGCGGCGGGAAATTCACCGCTGTCAGCTACGCCAGAGTGGAAGCAGCCAAATGGGACAAACGACTAATCTACGAATGTTCAGCACAATATCAGGGCACATCCAAGAAAGTAGACCTCCAGAAACCTATAAGTAGGTGGCCTTTGCTTATTTACTTATTTTATTATTATTATTATTATTATTGAGGATATTGCATAACTAGTCTTGTTGGATTTTACTGTTGATAGATAATTTGAATGTTTATTTTCACCAAATTTTTTGTATTTTCTCTAAAGTAAATATCTTGTATTTTGTATCAGAAATAACACTCCAGAAGATGGAAAATAAGGTTGTAGCTAATTATTTAAATGGCAAGTGCAATCTGACATCATATAGAACAAGTTGTTTTGGATTGGACTTGGACTGCATTCTGTGTGCATTACAAGATAACAATATTTTAATAAGCTGTGTAAAGTGTGTGTGTGTGTGTGTGTGTGTGTGTGTGTGTGTTCATATGTATGGATCAGTGGGTATTCTATATATATATATATATATATATATATATATATATACAGTCAAGCCGGAAAGTCTGCCCACCCCTTTCACCTTCTCCACGTTTTATTACATTACAGACATATTCTACAATAGATTGAGTTAATTTTTTGTCTCAAAATTCTACACAAAATAACCCATAATGACAAAGTGAAAACATGTTTTTTTAAATTTTTGCAAATGTATTAAAAATCGAAAACTGAAATCTCTCATTTACATAAGTATTCATACCCTTTGCTTTAACATATTTTTAAAGTATCATATTTAATATTTGGTCGCATATCCTTTGCATGCTGTTACTTCCTGAAGTCTGTGACCAATCAACATAAAAAAACTCAATATCTTATTTTCAGGTACTGTTACAAGCGATACTATAACCTCTCTGCATTTGAACTGATCCCTATGAGAATTGGGGGGTGAGACTAGATTCAGCTGTAAATTAAACTAGTACAGTATGGAACACATGACTGGCGAAATGGCTGAACGTCATCAAGGGTCTAAGGTATGAAACGAGCCCCAAACCATCCCTCTGCGGCCAGATATGGAGTAGATGTGGATGGATCCCTTTAAGGGTTGTTTCTCCTGACTTTTTTCCCCATAGAGTTCTATAGGAAAATGAGTCAGGAGAAATAACCCTTGCAGTGATCCATCCACATCTACTCCATATATGGCAACAGAGTTATGGTTTGGGGCTTGTTCGATAGCTCAGACTCTTGATGACTTGCAGCCATTTAGCCAGCCATGTGTTCCATACTGTACCAGTGTAATTTACAGCTGAATCTAGTCTCACCACCCAATTCCCATAGAGATCCATTCAAATGCAGAAAGCTTATAGTATCGCTTGTAACAGTACCTGGAAATAAGATATTGAGAGTGTTTTGATGTTGATGGGTCACAGACTTCAGAATGTAACAGCATGCAAAGGATATGCGACCAAATATTAAATATGATACTTTAAAAATATGTTAAAGCAAAGGGTATGAATACTTATGTAAATGAAAAACTTCAGATTTCAATTTAATACATTTGCAAAAATTTAAAACAACATGTTTTCACTTTGTCATTATATATATATATATATATATATATATATATATATATATATATATATATATATATATCATTTGAGAGCTTGATCAGGAGCCTTGTGCCTTTTCCACTGAAACGTACTTAAGCCTGATTCCATAGTAGTGTAATTTTAAGTGAAAAAATGCAGGCATGGATTTGACAGGCATGTATCATAAGTGGACTGTTTGGATTGGGTGGAGTCAAAACATAATAATAATAATAATAATAATATTAATATTAATCATCGTAAAATGTCAGTGCTGTCTAAAGGAAACTCATAGTAACTTCCCTCTAGGGTGTTTTTTCTCGCCACCATTGAGTGTTTTTTTCTCTTCGACCGGGGAGTTTTTTACCTCGTTCTGCTGGTTGGAGGCTAAGGCCTGTTTTTTTTTGTTCTATTTTCCTTCTGTTTCTCTGTACAGCGTCTTTGTGACAGTTCTCTGTAAAAAGTTCTATACAAATAAAATGTAATTTAATTGAATTGAGGAATGCCAAACGCATTTTGAATGGCACCCCATGGTGGAGCTGTTTTCTCTCCTCTCAGTTCTTTAAAGAAAAGTAATCCAGTCTGGGAAACATGTTGTAAAAGGCATCAGAATTGCCTCCAGTCAATAAAATGGCCCTATAGTGAATTTCTGATAGGGGAACTGCAAATGCTCAAACTTCCAGAAGTGGCTATGGACACGGCAGTATTTGTTTTTAAATAAATGAAATGCTCACTTTTAAAGTGAAAAGATCAAACAATCCACCACATATTTTTAGATTTATTGGTTTTTTTTTAATCAACCTTTCCACAGTAAATATTTCTGTGAGGGTACTAAATGTTATTTCACATTCAAAACATCCACTTGTACACTCGTGCCTGGATTCAATTAACGTTTGTCCTTAGCTTTAACCTACATATAAATACAAGTGTTGGATTCATCTTAACAAACACAACTTGATGAGTTATTTTAGGTGATCAGTGATTTGTATGGCCTTATGCTAGATTATTCAGTCCTAGCCTTAGTTTTGGCACATGGATCTGATTACATGGTATTGATGTTTAACTTTCACAACATCCTGTCTGTCTGTGGTTCTACTGCAGTTGCCCACAAAAAAAAAAAAACTTTTAAAGATGTGCCATTGAAAGTTGCTTGAAAATTCAATGCAGAAACAAACAAAACAAAAACAAAAAAACATGATCCCCCAAATATGTGCACCTATCCATTCCACTGTGCATAGACACCCAAAATGGGTATATTTCAGCTTCTTGTAAAAAATCAGTTTCCTATTTTAACTTACATTAAAGCATGAGAAAACTGCCTTTTAGATGTGTGGACCTACAGGGTTCTCTGTTCAGTCAGTCAGTGCTCTGTAGAGCTGCAATTTGAGTCTTACCAAGATTTTAGGAGTATGCATACTTGTGTTGCACAATTTTAAAGTGCTGTTTGGTTGTTTAACTGGTCGTCAAGCGCTGCTGTCGAACATTGGTTGATTGTTGTTTCTTGGGTTTGTTTCCTGTGTGTAGCAGAAACATGTGTCACTGCATCTCCCAACAAACCTATGTAGTACATACTCACTTTTTCTTGTTTGGAGTGTAATTGCATCTATTTCTGTGAACAAACCCTCCAGTCTGAGCAGAGAGTCTTATCTGCCTTGACCCAAATAAACATATATCTTCTGGTCATATGGAAAAACATTCAAAATAATTAATCTGTATAAACTCATAAGGAGTATATTCAATCTTTCTCTTTCTCTTTCTCTTTCTCTTTCTTTCTCTCAAAATGAGTAAATTGCATGTGTATAGTGCATTCTGTTACTGGGTTTAAATTTTTTATTTATTTTTTTCCCCAGTCTATACTTTTCCCAAAACCACTCTGTACCACCAGCTCCAGAGTGACCCAGCAAAAGCCAAAACAGTCGCTTTGATCTGCTTCCTGACCGGGTTTTACCCAAAAGAAATCTCAGTAGAATGGAAAGAGGACAAAAAACCACTGGGAGGCTCTCCAGTTGTGAGGATTACGGAGGGGGAAGATAAAACGTTCAGCCAAACCAGCCAGGTGGACGTTGACATTGAAAAATGGCTTTCTGGTTCAGAGTATACTTGCAGAGTTACCCAAAATGGACTGCCAAAAGAGCTCTCCATCAGTCTTTGCTCAAGTAAGTTGTAATAAGATCGTTTTAATCTGAAGAATTATGAATAATTCTGAGAATTATTTGTGTCCATGTCTGGCTTGAGTTTTCAGTAAGGGATGAGAACGTGTGGATGTAGTTTACACACCTTTCACTGTTAATATTAAATAATCTTGGTATTTTCTTATGGGAGGACAGAAGCAGGATATTCTATTGTTCAGATCCAGGTCCTGCTATGTGTCAGCTTACTCTGGAACTGACCATTATGACATAGAATAGAATAAAATAAGTTGTTTTTCAGTTGGAAACAACAACTGAAGTTCCCTAACTTTTATTTTCCCGTTAGGGAACTTCAGTTGTAGTTTCCAGCAGTAAAATAGACAGTGGGGCAGACCCACAAACACAAACAAACATGTTAAATAAAGACATCCAATTGAATCACGTCTCACATTATAGTGAAGGTATGTGTGATTATAATTATGATTAAAATTACTATTATTGTTAGTATTATGTTCAATATTATATTAAATTCATAAAATATTAATTATGATGAATAATTGAGCATCAAAAGCAATAACAGTTCCTCATCTGCCTTTACTGTACTGTCTTGATATGTCCATTGACATTCAGCACAGATGCTCTGTTTATCAATATAACATTGCTATATATGTTGTTTTTACCATTATGACATAAACATGACTGCTTTTTTCCCCCATTGTGACATAAACATACACACTATTTTTAACATTATTAACCCTTTAAGGTGTAAGTGTATGTGATTAGAATGTTATTAACCGAACAGTCTAATGCTGATGTAACGATCAATAGAAGAAATTGAAAGGAATGGAGTTTGAGAACACTGACTTAGAATTTTGAAGAGAAAAAACATTCCAAAAACCTTCACATCAAGGGCTTAAACCAGTAAACATTCTAATTCCTAAATGCACCAGTTAATAGATTAATACATCCTCCCACTATGAAATGGCACCTATCTGCCAGTGATAAAGAACTACATTAGAAAAAATCCAGTGTATATTTCAACATGATGTATGTTTTGCTTTCAACCCCATTTTTTCAGCTCATCTCATTTCCTCACCATCTGTGCACTTGGAAAGTGTTGAAATCCAGAATGGTTTCACAGCTACCTGTGAAGTCTTTACCGCCTACAAAAGCAAACTTTTTTGGATCTTGGATAATGGTCAGCCAAAAGATTCAACATCCTACGTGGAAATGAAGGACTCCAACAACAGAATTCAGAGATTCACGGACAGCAAGACTTTTACCAAGGGCCAATGGAAATCCATGAAGTCAATCAAATGTGGAGTTAAACACAAATGTTTCACATCTGTACATACAACCATGAGTATAACAGGTAATTGGGTAACTAATATTACACTAATTTCTTTATCCTTGCCAACATATTTTCAAAAAATCTCATAAGCATTCAGACAAATGTACGATTCAAACAGGCCACCCAAGCTGTCAGAAATGTCTTTGTAGACAAAGTGTTGACAACGGATTTATTATCATACTGTAATGATGCACTGGAAAATAAGATTGCTCTGTTGGTACTCACACACACACACACACACGCGCACACACACACACACACACACACACATGCGCATGCACACACTGAAGCTGTGTCCTCCAGTCTGTTGTGTGTGTGTATAAATTATTAAATTAAATGTGTATAATGCATTTACTGAGATTAGAAATCTCATTGCTCTTCATTTTCTTCCAGTTCAAGAGACCACTTTTCCCAACATGAGACTGTATCACCAGCTCAGTAGTAACCCAGCAGAAGCCAAAAGAGTCACTTTGATCTGCTTCCTGACCGGGTTTTACCCAAAAGAAATCTCAGTAGAATGGAAAGAGGACAAAAAACCACTGGGAGGCTCTCCAGTTGTGAGGATTACGGAGGGGGGAAGATAAAACGTTCAGCCAAACCAGCCAGGTGGACGTTGACATTGAAAAATGGCTTTCTGGTTCAGAGTATACTTGCAGAGTTACCCAAAATACAGATTCAAAAGAGCTCTCCACCAGTGTTTGCTCAAGTAAGTTGGAGTCAGCATGATTGGTTTACATGGAATTTGATTTTGAGAAATATTTTGTCTTGAGTTTTTAGTAAGGGCAGAGAAAGTGTGCTTGTAGTTTGCACACATTTGACAGTTACTATTAAAATGAAGTAATCTTGGCTACAGATCCTCTTTGGTGTTTTCTAATGTGATAATGGAAGCCCTCTATTCTATGGTCAGATCCAGGTCCTGCTATGTGTCACCTTACACAGGAAATGATCAGCAGACATGCTCCCTTTATCATTATGACACCACCATATATATTGTTTTACCATTATGACATTGGCATAACTGCTCTTTTTATTGCCATCAACATAGACACCCGTTTTACCATTATTAACCATATAAGGTATAGGATCATATATGTGATTTGATTACAATGTTTTTAAGTGAAGATTCTAATGCTGATATAACAGTTACTGGTCATAGAAATCAATGGAGCTCTAGAACACTGACTTCCAAAAAAAATAAAAATAATTCCAACATTCCAAAACACCAAACATTCCAGAACATCTACTTTTCAGTGAGTTAAACGTTTTCAATTCTAAATCCATCAGTTAGTAGATGAATACATTATTTCACTATGACATGGCACCTATCTTCCAGTGAACTACATTTGGAAAAGGCCAGTGTATATTTCAATATGATACTCATTTTGCTCTCAATCGCATTTATTTCAGCTCATCCCATTTCCTCACCATCTGTGAACCTGGAGAGTGTTGAAATCCAGAATGGTTTCACAGCTACTTGTGAAGTTTTTACCGCCTACAAAAGCAAAGTTTTTTGGATCTTGGATGGCACTGAGAAAACAGAGTCAAAAAACTATACTGACATGAAGGACTCCACCAACACAATTCAGAGATTAGTACACAGCTGGACTTTCACCAAGGACAATAAATGGAAATCCAGGAAGTCAATCGCATGTGAAGTCCAGCACAAATGTTTTTCTCCTGTAATGAAGACCATGGACATAAAAGGTAATTGAGCACCTCACACTACAAAGGCCAATCATTTCATTGTCCTTGACAACATATTTTCAAAAGAATAATCATTCAGACAATTTAATAATACTTCCGATAATAGTGGCGGCTGGTCGCATCCACAAGGCATGTTGAGATAGCTGGCAGTGCGGGGCTAGCTGGAGAAGTGGCGGGGGAAATTTGAACGTCAAGCTGGTGGCAAAACTTTGTGTCCAATAACAATCCGATTTGATCGCTGATGTGTAAATTGTCCCCCTTTTCAAAGGATAGTTCCCCACTCGTTCCATAGCTCTGTCTTAAACACATTCATAACAAGGCAACGATGGTATATATAGTAATATATTCATATGGTATTTACAAATACGTTTGTGCTCCTGTACTGTTTGTTGCAGAGTTGCACGCCACAAACTAGTTATTAATCTTACGACTAACAGAAGGTAAAATGGCTATAAAGCTAGCTGATCTGCTAGCTCTGATCGATACGAACAGGTCATGACAAGTTTTTCCAAATGATCTACGGCAAAGAATAATAAAAACCAGCACTAATAATAAAAACCGTCCCTCCGCAATTCGAACAAAGTGAGAATGCATCTTATTTGATATCAAATTAATTCAGACACCTTTTTCCAGTCTCATAGATCACAACACGTCACAAAACAGGGCTATATGCTAACAATACAGTATATTCAATAGCCCAACCAAAATGCAATCTTTTCATATGTTTTCATAATTTTTTTTATTTTATTCCAACTGGACAATGATAACATGCGATATTAAACTCAGCCAACATTTAACAAACACAGTGTGTCAAAAATAGAAGACGCCCACAAGCGATCAATTATGGGAGGCAGGACTAGTGTTAGGTGGACTTGACGGAGGATCTGTGGCTTCACTGTCAAGCCTGGTCCCCCCACTACTCAGCGAGGCAATGCTTCTAGCAGCCTGATTCAACTCTCAATAACAGATGCGAGGTATTGTTACTGTTTTTCATAAAACATGTATATTCTTTCATCTGAACAAATAAATTACTTTAAATTTGTTATTGAAAGTTAAAAGTTAAAAACATTTAATTGTATGAAATGTTTGAAATGTATGAACAGGTGGTTGCTAAGTTGTTACTAGGCGGTAACTATAGTCTTACTAGTTATTTCATTGCCTGGCCAAAGCAAAGGTCGCACACTCTAATATTTTGTTGGACCACCTTTAGCTTTGATTACGGTGCGCATTCGCAATGGCATTGTTCCGACAACCTTATGCAACACAACATTTATTTCCATCCAGAGTTGCATTCATTTTTGGCCAAGATCTTGTATTGACGACAGGAGAGTCGAACCACTCCGTAAAGTTTTTTTTCCAGCACATCCCAAAGACTTTCACTGGGGTTAAGGTCAGGACTCTGGTGGCCAATTCATGTGTGAAAATTATTCCTCATGCTCCCTGAACCACTCTTTCACAATTTGAGCCCGATGAATCTTGGCATTGTCGTCATGGAATATGCCCATTGAAGGGATAACCTGGTCATTCAGTACATTCATGTAGTCAGCTGACTTCATTTTATTGCTGCAAAACATTGCTGAGCATAGACCTGACCAATCGAAGCAACCCCAGATCATAACACTGCCTCCAGAGGCTTGTACAGTGGGCACTATGCGTAACGGGTGCAACGGCGACTTTTTTTTTTGGCCAGGCAGTGTATGATGTTAATAGGTCGTTGCTTGGTGGTTGCAAGAGTCTTAGAAGGTGGTTTCTAGGGTCGTACTAATTGATTTCTATGGTCATTCTGGATAGTTGCTAGAGTCTTAATAGGTTATTGCAAGGATCATACTAAGTGGTTGCTAGGGTGTTACTAGGTTGTTGCTAAGGTGTTACTAGACTATTGCTAGGGTGTAGTATGTGGTTGCTAGAGTGTTACTAGATGGTTGCTATGGTTTTAATAGTTGGTTGCTAGGGTTCTCTAAGTTACTAAGTCTTGGTTACAAAGGTGTGACTAGGTGGTTGCTAGGGTTTTACAAGGTGATTGCTAGGGCCTTACTGGGTAGTTGCTAGGGACTTACTAGGTGGTTGCTAGGGTGTAGTAGGTGGTTGCTAGGGTGTTACTCAGTGTTGCTATGGTGTCACTAGGTGGTTGCTATTATCTTACTGGGCACGTTTCTTATGTTAAGAAACATGTCTTACAACTAACGTTAGTAAAGGAAAATTTCAAGCACTGAAACGTTATAGTAGTTGACCAGTGGTGGGGGGCGGAGTGTGAGCGGGCATTTAAAAAACGATGTTAATGAGCACATGTCCACAGTAATACTTATTTATAGTAATATTTATTTCAAAACTTCTATTGAAATTCAAGGATAACAGACTATGTAGGAAGCGGAGCAAATTTGGCTGCCATTGTTTACTATCAAAAGCATGGATTCCAGTTGTTTTTTTTTGGTCTTAGTTAAGAGGCAATCATGTAATTTTGTGTGACTATCCCTTTAACTTTCAGTAGTTGCTCCTTTCTTCACTTCCATTACAACTGCTCCTTCTGCCCTGTCACCATTTTCCTTTACTCTCTCTCTCTCTCTTTTTCTCTCTCTCTCTCTCTCTTTCTCTCTCGCCCTCCCTCCCTCCATCCCTTTGTTCAGCAGCCACCAGAGCACACATGATAGTGAGTAAGTGAGTTTATTAACTTGTGCTTAATAAACATAAGGTGGCCAACATGAGTCTCTACATGAGGGTCAGACTATTAAACCATAGTATTCTGCTCCACAGTATTCACTTTGATCTTACCATCCACCTGTAAGTTGAAGGCAACTGGGCTTTTTTATAAGGCCAGTAGCCTTCAACATATTCGTATTAGAAAGACAAAATGGCGACTGACAACAAATGGCATGCACCCTCTAGTGGGCATAACGCTGCGTAACACTCACCCATAAGGATACGTGCATTGAAGTCATTTTCTTTGTAAAATAAAATGACAATCAATTAAAAATAAAAAAAAATCATAATTTCTCAAAAGAAAAAAAACATGGATTATAATTTCTGAGCTCAATTTCTTGACAGCCCTAGTGTGCGAAAAGGAAATGGCATGATACCTCAGATCTATTGTATTTCCTTTCCATATCACCATGTTTTTCCTTTCATATCTATGCATGTGCTTGTGTCTGTTTTCATCAGTGTCTGCACACATCTATGTATGTGCTTGTGTTTGTTTTTCAGTTATCCCTCCAAAATCTGCCCTTCTTTATCTAATGGCCCCGTCTCAGGACGAGCAAAAACACAACAATACCGTTACCTTTGCTTGCCTTGCCACCAAATTTTATCCAGAGGAACATACTTTTACATGGCGACAGAAGGGCAGAGAGATATTCACAGGAATCACAGCCGTCCCCGCAGTCGAGATGAAAGGACATGAGGCTGATATGTACAGTGCCACCAGCTTTTTGCGTATTCCTGAAAGCCAGTGGAAGGAAATGGAAACAAATATTTCTTGTGAATTTAAACACAACGCTGGAAATTTCAAGAAGACAGCTGGGCAAACCCCTGCTGGTAAGTTTAAGGCATTTATTTATTTAATTTGGTGTTGCTGTACTGGGTTTTCTTCTACCTAGGGGGTATTTCACAAAGCAGGATTACTGAGTTAGCTGATAACTACACCGAGTAAAACCCGGGACCCTTCCAAATTTGCAACATGGACTGAAGTATAAAGAGCTGTTCCGGGTTTTACTCAGTGCAGTTATCCAGCTAACTCAGTAATCCTGCTTCTCTTACTCAGTGCAGTTATCCAGCTAACTCAGTAATCCTGCTTTGTGAAATACCCCTCTGCAGTGTCAAAAAATAAATACGCATTTGTCACTCTGGATAAGAGTAGCTACTAAATACCTAAATGTAAATGGACAGTTTTATGGGAATATTTCAGAAATAGGGCTGAAATCAGAATTCCCTATAGTAATACACTTACTTATCAAATTTTCATTACCCTCTTTATGGAAAGATCAATTGTTTTGACAGTTTAATTTTCAACTTTAAAACTTTAAAAACTGACAGGGGGTAAAATTTTATTCATATTTTGTATACTTGTCCCACAGACACAACATCAGTTGAGGCAACAGTCATCCCTCCATCCAATGAGGAACTGTTCCTGAACAACAGGGTTGTGCTCAGGTGCAATGTCACTGGGAAATCGGAAAACATTGACTCTGTTGATTGGCAGAAAACAGACGGCACCATACTTGTTTCCACCAATGAAACGGAAGGAGAATCCCAAATACACACGCTCTTAGTCAACTTTGGTGAATGGGCCAATGGAACCCAGTTCACATGCATAGTGAGGCACTTTGATTCTGCAGATCCAATTAGAATAGATTACAAGAGAGAAAATGGTAAGTTCCAACTCCAGGTATTGATTCTATCAAAAGTAGTTGCAAAGAGATTGAGGCTTCACACCCTTCTGAGCAGAGTATGTGTAATGATTGACATGTTTGATCTGCTTTATTTGTCTGTTGTGTTTCTAGGTGCTTGGCACCATACATGTAGCTCCCTGAGGGGAAAGTTAAAGTGATTTTGATTGGGCTTTTGAATCTTGAAATACTTGGAGCACTCAAATGCTAACAATGTGAGACCCATCGATTATACACACCTATTATATGCATTCATATAATTTTGCTGTCAGTATTTTGTTGGACACCCCATTATAGCTCCCTCCCACACTGGGGTTTGTGAAGATTCATGAAAGCTCATGAGGTTTCATTAAAGACTTACAGGGTTGCATTGACAGAAGCAACAATACCCCCGAAGTAAAAGGCAGCCATAGGTTAATGTTTTCACAAAACACAGGGAAATCTACACAGTAATTACACTGTAACTGCATTCATTGCAATGCAAGCACACTGCAGTTACAACAATCCCAAATGTATCACAAATCTTGTTCTGCGCACAGACACTGTGGCTGATCTTTCACCTCAGAGTTTAGTCCTCTACTTTATTTAAATGATCTTTCTGCTGAATAGCAACTTTTCACACAAGGATGAGGTTTTACACACTTCACCGCAGAGCTATAAGTACCTAGTTAAAACAAGGTCATAACAATATAACTATCGTATATTTTCAGGAAAAAATCCACAGCCTCCCTCCGTCTTTATACTGACCCCAAGCGAACAATCTAGCAGTGAAAAGGTGACCCTGATCTGCTACGCTAAAGGATTCTACCCCAAGGAGGTGCTATTCTCTTGGCTTGCCGATGATAAGCCCGTGGATAGAACGCAGTTCCAAACCACCCAGTTGATCGAAACAGACAGCGGATACGCTGCGTACAGCCAGTTCTCCATCAATGCTGCAGACTGGGAAAGAGGCATGATGTACACCTGTGTGGTACACCATGAAGCCGCATTCGACAGCGCGACGAGAACAATAGTTAGAACCGTCGACAGCTTGTCCAAGAAGGCGACCACCGTTAGCTTAAACTTGGGTGTTCCTCACAAGTGCAAGGCTTGACCGTGCCCAATCCCCTTCTCCTTCCTGTTCCTGTTCTGTGGTGCACACCGTCATTCTTTTGCGCTGGTCAGTCTGACTGGAACGCCGTGTTTGTATGTCCTTCTGTCAGTCAGTTTGTCTGAGTGACTCTTTAAAGTTTTTTAAAATGCAGTAACAAAATGACAATAAAAATAAATAAATAAAAGTTGGCATACCAGTGCAGTCTGTGTGGTTTACATGCTATAATTTTGGGAGGGTGGTGGAGGTAATGTAAACATTCAGTTGTAGCTGTCAGAGCCAAGATAAGAACATTTCGGGGTAAAACTGAAAGCAGTGCAGCACTTATTATTATTATTATTATTATTATTATTATTAATCACGTGGGCCTGTTTTGTGATGTAATGTGGTTGTTTCACAGTGTGGCTTACACTAGTTTTATTTCAGCCCACAGAGAGGAATAGACAAGGCATTGGTTCTCAAACAGGAGAATCTTACAGTTGTAGCCTAGCCTTTTCTATCATGCTGAAATTCACAGGATGCTGAATTTTGATATAGCCTTGCATGTGCTGCTAGCATTGTGAACTGCTATCGTTTATTTACAAAAGATAAATGTCTGAAATTATGCGCAATATGTTGCTTTAAGAAATAATTATTTAAGAGTTTCACAAAATGAATCCAAACCAATAGAACACAAATGGTCGTGTATAGGAGGCAAATTGTAGAGTCAGGAGGATTGTCATTGTGTGGCAGTGCTTCGTAAAGGTAATTATTTCAAACTATATGAGTTCAAGAAAATCAAAACTACCACACAGCTCACCTGGTTTCTGTTTGTCTTTGGGGTTCATTGTCATTCAGCCTATAACACAAAAAAGCAGGCAGGAGAATTAGTCAGGACATGTTTATAAATCGTGAGGAAAAAACAAAACAAAACAAAACAAATGCACAGAGGGTCCTTTTGTACTGCTCTGGGAAGCTCACGTGTATTGGGCCTACCGAACAAAACTTAGTCATTTTACGAAGTGCTGAGACTATTCTCTGGCTAACTGGATCCGGCATGGGACAGGGTGACGGGTATGCAGTGATGAAAGCAGACAATGTGTTCCTCAGACTGTTAACCGACCGAAGGCTGACGCTGTAGTTGGGTGAGGGGGCAAGTGAGTTCGGTTGGGTGATTATGGTCTATGAGTATATGAGGCTGACTGGTAGCTGCCGGCTACCTAGCATGAGGAACTAAGTAGCCAGTTAGGCGGTTCGCGAAAATGAATAGGTTTTGTTTGGTAATGCTCATTTGAGCATCCCGGGGCAAAAAGACCCTCCATTCTTTTTTTTTTTAGTTCTTTCCTGTTGATTCAGCATTAAGCTAATTGAAATTCAGCAGTCCAGTAATAGCCGAGCCGAGCCTACTGAGTGCCGTCACAACCTGGCTTGTCCCAAGATGGCTGCGCCTTCGTGCCAACAAGTGAACTATAGTTTCTTTTTCTAGAAAATACAGATAAATTTCAGATTTGAATGCAGGGCCATATATTATCTAAGGTAAAAAGCAAATGAATCAGAGCCACATTAGCGAGTGCTTCGTGTCCCCTTTAAGCTAAAAAAATCTATTACATGATTGAACATCTTTAGGGGGTTAATCAATAGATGTAATGATTTGAGGACCTTTCCAGCACACATGCAAGATAGCAATTAATTCTACTGAGAGGCCCCTACTTTATTATTATTATTATTATTATTATTATTATTATTATTATTATTATTATTATTATTATTATGTATTCTGACATTTTTTGCAATTCCAGTAAAACCGCTTTGTAAATTTTGGCAGAATTTTACACAGTGGTAGATGCTTGTGGAGACTAGCCATGCCCTGAATGGCCAAATGGTGGCGCTATAACAGACAGTTAATTGCAAGATTTTCAAAAAATGATTGCTCCTGCTCCATTTGTCATAGAGAAACCAATAATAACCAATGTCAATAGATTAGTCTTTTTTTGACCTGAAAATAATTCCACAGAACTCATAATGTCCGCCATATAGAATTCTTTGATAAACTTAAATGACTCCTAGAATGTTTGCCATGTCAACATTGAATTTTCGCCAATTTGTTCATTGGAATGTCCTCTAAAAAGGTACTGGCCACAGTAAGCCCATAAAAAATGTATATGGGTAATATGGCTCATCACAAAAATGATAATGACTTCCAAGCGATTTGACATAAATTAATAAAATTGGCTAGTTATATTAGTACTCATATCAAGAGTACCAACCTAAAGTATTAGCCCAATTGAAACACATGGTGGCGCTATAGAGCACAATATTTTTTAAATTCAGAATTCACAAAAATAACACTGTTGTGTTTTAGAGATGAATGACTTGCTGTAATCAATTGCCTCATCTGGAACATATAGCTGTATTTTATGGATCACTGCCATCTTGGATTGGCCACAATTTCGGAAATTTTTTGGCCTCAGTTTTGGCCTAACCACATGGATGAAACCTATGAAACTTGGCAGATTAGGAGGGAGTAGCTCCAAATGGCCAGTGAGTGATTCTGGCTCTTATTGGCCACTTGGAGTTGGATACAAACAATATATGAATGATGTTCAGTCTGCTTGGACCCCGCAATTGCTGCTTGCAGCTATTATTATTATTATTATTATTATTGTTATTATTATTACACACTACATTTCTATGCATTTGTCAAGAATCATGAAGTGTTTTCGAGAGGAAGCTGAATGACCTGGCATCTGCAGGGATGATGTAGGGACGATACTTAATGCTTGAATGTTCACCTTTCTTTATTATTCTCCACCACCAAGCAGCATTTAGAAGTTAGCTTTTTTTTTAAAAGCACCTATTATGAGCAGTGGCGATGAAACCACTTTTAACTGGCAATCTCTCAATGAGTCTTTGGGATTGTTTTTTACCACATGAACAAAAAAGACTATTTCCTTTTTATTATGAGGAATAGTAGAATACAGACAAGATGACTGAGCCATCATAATACTGACGAATAATATCAAAGGCGGCAAACATCACAAGGTGGATTATTACTTTGGTTATACAGTATGTGTGGGTGTGGATGACAGTACCTTTTAGCTGGAGAACAATGAGCTATAGTCTTTCAATCAATCTAATTGAGCAATAGTGCTTCTATAGTCCTTCCTTTCAGCTCAGCTAAGATTTGTCTTTCAACAGGGCTGACCAAACAACGATTATGTAACCTTCTGAACCTTAGCCGATGGAAAATATTTGCGGAGCAACATCTCAACTACTATTACAATCCAAAAACATTCGGTTGTCAACAGAAACATTGTTGGAAACTCAAATCTGTAGTATCAACTGCCACACAGGTGTTTAAAAAGGAAGACAGTGGAAGAAGTCTTTTTACCCTAAATAACAGGGACGTGCAAAATGACAGAATTAGCATTTAGAACTAGCTACAAGCTTACAAGAAGAACCTTAGACCCTTCACAATAATTACAACCTAATTACTTGCAACGAAGGCAAGGAAAGTGTTCCCACTGCTGGTGTTTAACGCTGTCTCCTTCTTGTTACAGAAGACAATGTGATGTTTGATAATTGGGGCTGCGAATCCATGGATGTTGAGGATGACTGTGCAGCCAACACGGCCATCATCTTCATCTTCCTCTTCCTCATCACTCTCTTCTACAGTATTGCAGCTACTGCCGTGAAGGTAACCGAGTGTGCAATGATGAAGGCTCATTATCAGTGTGTTATCCACACAGTCACGTGACCTTTCTCAGACAGTTGTCTTAGCTAGTGAGGAGAGTACGGTTCCACAAACCCAATCATTGGTGAATAGTGTTCTGTTCATGAGGCCTTGCTCCACTTCAAAATAATGATTTAAAATGTGTTTCAGTTCATGGGCTACAATTAGATATGGATGGCGTTACTGTAACGCAAAAGTTAGAGAGTGCAAGAAATTAATTTGAGAGCAGAATTCCCCCTGCTGGCTTACATATTTGCTGTTCTAGCACTCAAAACACGCACACTCAGATCTGCTCTGTTCGCTTATGGATTTATTTCCGCTGCAACACTACTGTCTAAAGTCCAGCCAATAAGAATTAGCCAGAAAGATTTTCCTTTTTAAGTTAACAACGTGTTTTGGCAGTATGCCTTCATCAGTGTGTAGTAATGGTATCTGTTCAACAGGTCATTATATCACAATAGGTGGAAGCCTGGAACACACCTGTGTGTAGATGCAAAGTTTTTTTTAAAATACAAAATTATTGTTTCTTCTTTCAGTTTATCTGTAAATGTGTGTTGAAGAAAATATTTATAGCCTATGTGTTTTTATGTGTAATTGAACACGGACATATTGGTTTGAAGTCAATAAAAATGTAATTATCTTGAAAAGAGACATGGCAAAACTAAAAAAAAATGTAAAAATGAACAGCTTTCATTGCTTTTTGAATTGTGACATCGCTACATAATGATTTTACGTTTGTTTCCCATGTACTTATAAACATACACATGCTCTTCTCTAATTACAGGTAAAATGAGGAACAGATGAGAAGAAACATGGTTGTGTGCTTTGTGTGTGTGTGTGTGTGTGTGTGTGTGTGTGTGTGTGTGTGTATTCTGCTCATTCAAATACCTGTTATATATGCAAACATGTCTTTCTACTGAAACAGCACCTCTGTATTTTAAAATAAAATGTTTATATTATTTTTTGTGAAGTTACTCTGTACATATTTTACTGTACCCCCCCCTCCATTTCAAATAAAAGTTGGTTCCACACATTAGATGTCTCCATTACATTGTTATTTGTCTGTCTTTCCAAAATACCTCCACCCTAGTTTTGTGTTTTCATTATTTCAATTTTTTATAAAAATCATAACATATATCTTAGATCCATAAATGCAGATAAGCCAAAAGCTGCAAAACAAAACCCGCTCGCTGCTATGCCCATTAGGGAAGCTAATATATGCTGTATATACATACATTGCCCTCCACTATTATTGGCACCCCTGGTAAAGATGAGTAAAAAAGGTTATAAAAAATTCACCATTTGGTGAATTAGCTTAATCTCACACTGAAATCCCAAAAAAATCCAACCTTTAATTAAATTAAATGTATTCTGAGAAAAAAAAGCCCTCTTCAAGAAATAATTATTTTCAACAAAACCATGTGTACCACAATTATTGGCACTCCTACATTTATATAGAAAAAAGTAATAACTTTTTATATTTGGTTGCATATCTTTTGCATGCCATGA
Source organism: Ilyophis sp. 1 JC-2022 (assembly GCA_022702515.1). NCBI lineage: Eukaryota > Metazoa > Chordata > Actinopteri > Anguilliformes > Synaphobranchidae > Ilyophis > Ilyophis sp. 1 JC-2022. Next base: position 57,181,943 of record CM040405.1, on the reverse strand, counting down.
CTTCCTGATGTCATTATTTTCTGGTACTCTTACAAGCGATACTATAACGTCTCTGCATTTGAATGGATCTCTATGGGAATTTGGGGGTGGAACTAGAGTTAGCTGTAAATTACACTGGAACAGTATGGAACACATGGTTGACTAAATGGCTGTAAGTCTTCAAGGGTCTGATGTATCAAACAAGCCTTAAACCATCACTCTGCTGCCAGAAATACAGTAGATATGAATGGATAATTTAAAGGGTTTCTTCTCCTGACTTATTTTTTTATAGAGATCAATTGGAAAATTTGTCAGGAGAAACAACCCTTAAAGTGATCCATATCTACTGCATATCTGGTAGCGTGATGTTTTGAGGCTTGTTTGATACCTCAGACCCTTGATGACTTACAACCATTTTACCAACCATGTATTCCATGGACACATGGATATTTGATTCTTATTCCAATTCTTTTTACTGTTAAAGTGTTGTCTAATTTAACAAAGGACACAAATAAATTATGCATTTAAATTATTTATTTATCAGAAATCAACAGAAGTGCAATTATCTTGTGAGAAAAAAGTAAGTACACCCCTGGCTTTAATAATTGGTGCTGCAGCAATAACCTCTTTTAGGCATTTCTTGTAATTGACTACAAGTCTCTTACATCGACTGCAAGGAATTTCCAGCCATTCTTCTTCACAGTACTGCTTTAATTGTGTAAAGTTAGAGGCTTCCTTGAATGCACAGCCTGCTTCAAGTCCGCCCAAAGCATTTTGATAGGATTGAGGTCTGGACTTTGACTTGGCCATTCCATAGCCCTCCATTTTTTTTCTTTTGGAGCCATTCTGTAGTAGATTTGCTTGTATGTTTAGGATCATTATCCTGTTGGAGGATCCAGGATCTTTTCAGCTTCAGCATCTGAACTGATCGCCTCACATTCTCCTCAAGAATGGTCTGGTATGTTGAATTCATGGTTGAATCTATTATGGTAAGTTTACCAGGCCCTGAGGCAGCAAAGCAGCCCCAAACCATAATGCCCCCTCCACCATGTTTTACCATTGGAATGAGGTGCTTCTGCTCAAAGGCAGTGTTGCATCTTCACCAAATATTACATTTTGCATTGCGCCCAAACAACTCCAACTTTGACTCATCAGTCCAGAGTACATTTCCCCAGTAGTTTTTAACTTTATGTTGTTTGGCAAAGTTCAGTCGTGCTTTTATATATTTTTTTGGAGAGCAGGGGCTTCTTCCTTCTAACCTCCCATGTAGGCCAAGTTTGTGCAATCTATTTCTGATTGTTGATTCATGCACTTTCACGTTAACTGTGGCAAGTGAAGTCTGTAGGTCCTTAGATGTTACCCTTGGGTTCTTGGAGACTTCTAGGAGCATCTTTCGGTCAGCTCTTTGGGTGAATTTGGCGGGATGGCTTGTCCTGCGTAGATTTTCGGTGATGTGTAATTTTCTCAATTTGGATATGGTGCGTTGAACAGTTGAATGATGTACTTCAAACTGCTTTGAAATGGCTTTGTAACCTCTCCCAGTCTCATGAGAATCAATAACCATTTTTCTCAGGGCTCCGGCTAGCTCTTTTGATCTAGGCATGATATGTTAGCACACACCTCGATGGTTAGGACCAAACCAGACCCATTGCTGTTTTTTTGTCAGCATAGAACTTCCAAATTATTATCTAATAATTGGACAATCATGTACACCTGTTTTGGGCACCAGACATACATTTTTATCAATATATTTGATAGTAAAGTTAGGGGTGTACTTACTTTTTCCTCATGAAGAATTTGCATTTATGTTCATTTCAATTGCTTAAGTGATTCCAAAGTCTACTTTTTTAGCATCATTTGTTGAATGAGTTTATAATTTTGTCCAGATGTGTCAAAAGAACTGACTACCATTTGAGGGTGTACGTACTTTTTAACATGACTGTATATATATACAGGGGGTGGACAAAATATGAGAAATGGAAAAAAAACTGTTTTTTATAAAACATAAAACAACTGTCTTGTTTTTTTTTATTAGCTTGATAATGAATCATAATTAGTCATTAATCATATTATTATCAAATAGTACTAATTTGTCAATTAAATGCTGCTTTTGTGTCAGTAATAAGTGAGAATACTTTAGAGCTAATGTAGGACAAAAATTTAAAGCATTTTGGTCCATGACAACCGGAGATGTGCACCTCTGCACAGCTGTGGGGAGTGAACACCTCTGCTCAAAGTGAACAGCTGAATAAAATAGAAGATCATTGAAACTAGTCTAGAATCCAACACTTGCACGTAACATGAGTCACAAATATGGTCCAATTGTTAATTATTCCTTTTCAGTTAAGTTGTTCACTAATCACATTCCACTGTACTACATAGAGTACTCCAGTGGTTGGGGACCAAAATGTTTTCAAAATGAAAAAAAATTTCTTCTTGTACATTTGTTGAAGTGTACTCACTTATTATTGATATAACAGCGACATGTAATTTATGATTTATTAGCATTTAATAAAAATATGACTAACAGCCAATTATGGTTGATTGGCATCATTATAAAAAAAACAAGTCATCATATAAAATGTACACGTGGCACAAGATTCAGAAAAACAACATAGATAATCAGGTTAGGAACAGAGGGTGAGGGTTTGCGTAGAAAACGTGGCAGGTGTTTTATGTTTTCTGGAAAACTGGTGTTTCTGATATTTTGTCCACACATATACAGGATATATATGCTGCAACTTATGTTTACTGTTCTACAGTGATCATGTCCCCCCCCTCCCACACACACACACACACACACACAACCACACACACACACACATACACACACACGCAAACTCTGCTTCAAATGAGATTTGTGGTAATTTCATGAATACATTTGGGTTTTAATGGCCTTTATTCAAATAAGGCTGGGGGAAGTGAAAGCTCCAAAGACTATATTTCACACTTAACTTAACTTATTCCATGATAAGATAAGTCAGTCATTCACATTCAATTTATTTATCTTTTAAACTTTTTTTCCTGTTTATCAGCACAATTGTCATTTTCATGTGTAGATTGAAACGGTGAACATATTTTAGTGTCCATATTGAGAAACTCGGAATTAATTATAATCAGTCACACCTAAAATGTGAAACAATATGCTAACTGAAAGATAGATGTGTCTTTCCATCACATACAATTACATGTATTCGTTAGTTCATTAGCAAAGTTCATTAATAGTCTGTGTATATTGTTGCAATGTTTGTATTATTTTTCTTGTTTGTAAGTACTGTAGAATTATATAATTTTTAAATATTATTATTCATCATTCATTGATTTATAAAAAAGGGTATGGTGGCTAATGTAGCACGTCTAATTATAATCTGAACCCCCAACTAATTGGTTTAACCCCTCATATTATGTTTACATTGTATGATGCCTTTTATGTTTGGGGTCATATTTACCCCCAAAAGTTTCAACTGACACAAAACTATTGTACTAGGAAAAATGTTTACATTTTCTGTGTCACCTCTCTATTGATTACCCTTTTATCCCTGAATATTAAAAATCTGTAATGAATCTAATTTTTAGAGCCTGAGGTAAGTGAAAGTTTGGGAAGTTTAAAACCTGTATGGGAAAGTGCCACCAGAATTACCCACAAAGAAATCAAAGATAAAAACAAAAAAAGGTTTTTCTTTCATTTTATACACCTCTATATTCACAGTTGGTACAGGACTTTTGAAAATATGGCATTATATTTATTGTGTGTTTACTATTTAATCTCTTACAAATTAGGAAAAATCATATAGTTTCAAGATTAAACAATTAGGTGTACTGGTTTTTAGGAGACATATAATCGGGTGAAATTGACCCGAAACATAATATGAGGGTTAAAGCAGTGGTTCTCAAACTCGGTCCTGGGCCACCCTGTATATGCTGGTTTTTCGTTCCAACCGCAATTACAATTCCAGAATTTTAACTAGCTATTATTTTTTCTTAATTAGGTGCTTTTCATGTTTAGAGCGATTATTCACCCTCCACGGCCAGATTATGTCAGAAATAGCTATGCATGCCATGAGGAATAAAAGTCCCATGTTCAAATTGTGCTACATTGCAAACAATTACATAAAAAGTGTACGTGGAAAAAAATATTTAAAAACTTAAAACACATGTGTTCAACAGCCTAATTAGGAGCCTATTGATTCACATCAGTCTTGAATTTGATCAATTAAATCATTTTGTTCCCTCTTTTTTTGTAATTGTTTGCAATATAGCACAATAAGCACACTGTGAATACGGGAGTTTTATTCTTCATGGCATGTACAACTATTTCTGTCAATTTGGCTTAAGAGGGTAAAGAATCCCTCTAAGCATGACAGCCACCTAATTAAGAAAAGTTTAAAATACACAGGGCTCCCCCAGGACTGAGGGTTTAAAGGGCTGTCTGCGTTCAAGTTGCAAAATTATGATACAAATACAAGAAAATTAAAGCATAGATTAGCTCGCAAAATGGGGTGTATGGGGTCTTTTGTTTTGCTTATTTACTTTCATATAGTATAAATTAGGCTAAGTTTTTTTTACATATTTTATTAGGGTTAGAAACTCCTATATTATAGACCCTTCCAAATGAAGAGAAGCAGGCTTGAGCTTTGCAGGGTCTTGGCTTATGGTTAGTTTCTGACAGCTGTGGGGAACGACAGCACATGTGGGCAGTCAGGCTTCAGTAAGCAGGACGCCCTCGGGACGGAAACATTAAGTAACACCCAGGTCCCAAAAAAGCACCCGAAATTGTACATGCAGAAGCGAAACTCAACCGCAAGTAATCCTCACCTGCGCTCCGCAGGCAGCTGCGTTTCATGTCCACTGTGCACATTTGCATCTCGCAGATTTGCATTACCCGGTATCCGCTATTGCTGCGACTTTTATTGTTTACACCCACGTGTCTTAGAAATACAAACCAAACTGTCATTAAAAGAGCAATGCATTTCTGAATTGAAAAAAAAAAAAAACAGATGTAGCAACACTCGCTCAAAACTGATAATCAGAAAGTCTTATTCGGGTAATTAGTAAAACCATTTCGCACAGGAAGACCCTGTGCTGTACTTTACAGAAGACACTCTTTTTTATTTACTGTAGACTTTAGATTTACTGTAATGTCTCAGTGACAATGACCAAATGTAGGCTAATATGAATATTCTTTCACAATCCTTTAAACTGAAAAGTGAAATATTTATGCTGTTTGTGAATGAATTAATAATATAAAATATAACAGATATGAAAATTAAATATACAGACTCTACAAAGCTGGTGATCATCATATTATATATTATCAGATATCTGTTGACTGCTAATGATTTATTTAGCTTAAATGCGTTTTCATATTAATAAAATGAAAGGTAATTTAAAATAAAATGTAAAGTCATATTTCATTTTGTGGATTTTCTATGAGCTATACTTATTACTTTAAAGCTTAATCTTCACATATTGATTGATAAACTTGAAGTTTCCATTTAATAAAGCAGCCAATGATCAGTGAGTAATTTGTGTTTATATTTGAAATATGTAAATATACAGAGTATTTATTTATTTATTTATTTATTAATTAATGGTGGGGGGGGGGGGGGGGTTGTCACTGGCTCTAAAAACAAGCAGTTTATAAAAATAACTTCCAAAGGAAATCATCTTAATTTCTGTTGAAAGTCCTTTTTAAAAGGGAAAACACAAATCGTATTATAATTCCATGGAGAGTAAACAGTCAAAGCAGTGTAAGAAATGATATGGTTTACTGATGAGCTCGGCACAATAAACTGGCCTGTTTCCTATCTAATCTCACAAAAAGCATGAGAGAACTGTCCCTTATAGACAGGTGGAACTGTTCCTTATAGACAGGTGGAACTGTCTCTTATAGACAGATGGGCCTGCCCCTTATAGACAGGTGGAACTGTCCCTTATAGACAGGTGGAACTGTTCCTTATAGACAGGTGGACCTGCCCCTTATAGACAGGTGGAACTGCCCCTTATAGACAGGTGGACCTACCCCTTATAGACAGATGGACCTGCCCCTTATAGACAGGTGGAACTGCCCCTTATAGATAGGTGGAACGGCCCCTTATAGACAGGTGGACCTACCCCTTATAGACAGGTGGACCTACCGCATATAGACAGGTGGACCTGCCTCTTATAGACAGGTGGACCTGCCTCTTATAAACAGATGGACCTGCCTCTTATAGACAGGTGGACCTGCCCCTTATAGACAGGTGGACCTGCCCTTTATAGACAGGTGGAACTGCCCCTTATAGACTGGTGGACCTCTGATAAGCCAATCAGTGCTCTCTATAGCTGCAATTTTAGTCATACTAAGATTTCCAAGAAATTTCCCTACTTGCTTTGCCTAATTTTCCACTTATGTTTTGAGTATTTACCTGGTCCTCAAGAGCAGCCGTTGAACATTGACTGTTGTTACTTTGGCATATTTCCTGTGTGTAGCAGACAAATGTATCACCGCATTGTTTGTAAGAAACAAGTTTTCCCAATAAACCTATGCATTATATACTCATATTTTTTGATAGATGTTTGCAGTTGAATTGGATCGATTCCTTTGAATAAACCCTTCAGTCTGAATACAGTGTGGGAAATATACAGTAACAGTACAGCTTCCAGTCGAACTAAGAGCCAACTCATGATTTGGAACCCAATAAAGACGATAGTGCCATCTTGGGGACAGATTTGGGAACACCATGTTAAAATCCTACTTGTCCACAAGATGGGGGTATTTCGTCATCAGTCTTGACCCAAATAAACCTGTAGTTTCTGGATAGATCATTTATAATATTGAAATACATTCAACATAATTGGTCTGTATGAATTTATAAAGAGTATTCAGTCTCTTTGACAGTGTTTAATGATTTAATGACAAAATATGACACACAAGGACTTTGTTCACCTTATCATATCTGTGTCAGTGGAAAAGGAGATTGCTCTGTTGGCACACACACACACACACACACACACACAAACACACACACACATATTTGAATGATTTATTTAGGTCCACATTTATAAAATACATTATAAGGGCCCAAATATATTTTAGTTGCTATTTGATATCATTTGCTTGTGTAGCAGTACAATAGATGTAATAAATAAACCAATATAGACAGGCGAGCATGGAGAGTTATGGATACAAGTAACATCTTCTCCTCCTTATACAGCGTTCTGCCCATAATGGAGGAAACTGAACAATATTTGGCAAGTTGCTTTGATTTGTATTTAGCCCGCCCCACTATACTTAGACATCTGAGCACTAGCCTGTGGACATGGCCAAGATTGTCAAAAATGTAAAAAAAACTAGGAGCTGACACTTTTACACAACCAAGTTGTTTAATGGCTTGAAGTAACGGCTGGTAATTGTTTCATACACTTGAAAATAGATGTGGGTCATTATTCCACCAAAACACCGAGTTCTTATGTAATACAACAGAAGGATGGAGGATGGACGATACATCTTTAGTTATAATGTCCACAATTCTGTCATGTCTGGCTCTAAACAGCTCTTTGTAGAAGTAACAACCATTTATTATGTGAGACATAGATTCTATGACCTGTTGTTGTCCATGATGTAAACAATAAGAGTTATGCTTATTGGGATACCAGATGGATAGACACTTGGAGGCGTGCCTTTACAGTGAAAATGAGAATTTCCTCAGCAATCGTTGCATTTTTAAAAATTTTATGGGACACAGAATGATCGGCCGAAGGGAGGCAGGCGAGCTTCCCTTGTAGCCAGAGTCCCTTCCAGTGCTGTCGTCGCTGCTGCTGTTTAAGCGCTAGGAGATGAGCTCGCACGCCTGTGATTGGTAGTGAGCTTGAAGTTCCGTCTCGACTGCGCTCACTGAGATCGTTGGGTCTGTGTGTTCACAGTCTCAGAGACATTCACAGTCTTAGAGTCAGGTCGTATCCATTCAAGAGAAACACCTGTCCAGTTACAAAAATCGTTCAGATCCGGCCAGTCAGAATTAACGCTGAAACCGGATGCGTTGATATCCAATTTGCCACTAGGATTTTTTTGAAAAGCGAGGTAACTGGAGGACAGCCCCTTCACTTTTGGGACCTTGCGTTTTTCTAGGTCTGGCGAGCTCCCTGACTGTTTTGTCGTCACTGTTGAGCATATTTAATAAATGAGCGAGTCGTGTGGATATGTATGTCCATTCAAAGTCTGGTACCACTAATCCCCTCTCGCATTGTTTGTGGAATATGATGTCACGGGTTGTGTGAGTGTTCAGGCCAAACCACTCTCTTGCCCGCTGCACAGTCCTGTTGTTCAGGTTGCGAAGGACCTTCCTTGGTAAGTGAACGTTGGGACAGCGCCACTTGTCCAATAGCTTCCAACTTCATCAGTGGCAAGGGAGATGAGTCTATTAGGTCGAGACATGTATTCTTCTATAATGACGTCCACTTGCACCTTCCACTCACCAGCGATATTGCATTTATGGCGAAGATAGTAGTAAGTTTCATGGCGTGCATATACCCTGATCGGTTATTTTATTGTAAACATGGGATTTCGATCAGATTTGGCATGATATAGCGGTTCCCCCCACTCTGCCTTTCATAAAAAACAGCACATTTGGATTGTTTCACCTCTAATCGAGCCCACTCCAAAAAGGAGAGCATGTTCTTTATAACTTCCTCTTGACGGGAAGATATCAGTACGTCGTCTGCATAACCTTGCACGGGGTTCGGGGAGTAAACATTGGGGGCGCACATTGGCACATCCACTGTAGCCATCGATTAATTGCCGACACAAAGTTTACTGTGCTTCATGGACAGCCTGTTTTAATGCCCATTTGGAGAGGAATTGGGCCTGTGAGCCGATTACCGCAGATCACTTGGATTAAACAGTCTTTATATATGTCCTTAACTATTTCAATGTAAACCTGAGGCAGATGGATCTCCTCAAGTGATTTAATCATGACATTTTGAGCCAAGGTTCCAAATGCGTCACGGAAATCTAGAAATACTGCGTAAAACCGGGTGGACTCATGTTTAAAATGATCAATGCCGGTTTAAAGACAGAAAACATGCTCATTCATACCTGGCCACGTACGCACGCACGCGCACACACACACGCACATACACATCTCTCTCTCTCTCTCTCTCTCTCTCTCTCAAGTTGAGTGCCCCTATCTTTTGTGCATGTGTATAAATGAGTAAAGTAAATGTGCAAAATTCATTCAGTTAATGACGTTAAAAATCTCACTCTACCTTTCTTTTTTTCCAGTTCAAAAGACCACTTTTCCAACTATGACTCTGTACCACCAGCTCAGGAGTGACCTGGCCAAAGTGAAAACAGTCGCTTTGGTCTGCTTCCTGACCGGGTTTTACCCAAAAGAAATCTCAGTAGAATGGAAAGAGGACAAAAAACCACTGGGAGGCTCTCCAGTTGTGAGGATTACGGAGGGGGAAGATAAAAACTTCAGCCAAACCAGCCAGGTGGACGTTGACATTGAAAAATGGCTTTCTGGCTCAGAGTATACTTGCAGAGTTACCCAAAATACAGATTCAAAAGAGCTCTCCACCAGTGTTTGCTCAAGTAAGTAGTAGTAAGATTGTTTTACATAGAATTTTATTTTGGGAAATATTTTTGTCCATGCCTGCTTTGGAGTTTAAAGTAAAGAATGAGAAAGTGTACATTTAGTTTGCACACATTTGACTGTTAATATTAACATGAAATAATTTTTGCTGTTTTTGTACGGGAGGACAGAAGCACTCTATTCTATTGTTCAGATCCAGTTCATGTTTTGTGTCACCTTACACAGGATGTGACCAGATTATCCGTTTAATCATTCTGGCATCACCATGGCTGCGTTTGGAATGGCTCCCTATGACGCTTTGTAGTGCACTTTGAGAACAATGAGAATTAGGACACCCTACAAAATGTCTGATTCCCTAAATAATGCAGTATAAAGCGTCGTTCTGAATGCAGCCCAATATTAACCTTTTAAAGTGTAAGATCACATAGTAATAATTAGAATTTTCTTAATTTGAAATTCTCCTGCTGATGTAACAATCATGATAGGTAATGTAGTTCTAGAACAGTGACTTAAAGATTTTGAAAAAACATTCCAAACAACCTACTCTTCAAAAGGTCAAACCTGTAAACATTCTTCTGCATGGATCAGTTAATAGATCAATACATTCTCCCACTATGAAATAGTACCTATCTGCCAGTGATAAAGAAATACATTAACAAACATCCAGTGTATATTTCAACATGATAATAATTTTGCTTTCAATCCCATTTTTTCAGCTCATCCCATTTCGTCACCATCTGTGAACTTGGAGAGTTTTGAAAGCCAGCATGCTTTCACAGCTACCTGTGAAGTTTTTAGCGCCTACAAAAGCAAAGTTTTTTGGATCCTGGATGACAGTGTGAAAATAGAGTCGAAAAACTATACTAACATCAAGGACTCCCTAAACACAATTCAGCGATCAGTACACAGCTGGACTTTTACCAAAGACAAGTGGAAATCCATGAAGTCAATCACTTGTGAAGTCCAACACAAATGTTTTACTCCTGTAAAGAATACCATGATTATAACAGGTAAATGGATAACTAATATTACACAGGCCATTAATTTAATTGTCCTTGCCAACATTATTTTTTAAAATCTGATAATCATTCAGACAAAAGTAGTATTTAAGCAGGCCACCGAAGCTGTGCTTCTTAGACAGTCATGTCAGTAATACTTCTGATAATAATGATGCACTGGAAAATAAGATTGGTGTGTTGGCACACACACACAAACACACGCACACACTCAATTTGTGTGCTCCTATCTATTGCGTATTAATGAGTAAATTAAATGTGTATAATTCATTCATTTACTGAGGTTAAAAATCTGACTCTTCTTTTCCAGTTCAAAAGACCACCTTTCCCCAAATGACTCTGTACCACCAGCTCAGGAGTGACCCAGCAGAAGCCAAAAGAGTCACTTTGATCTGCTTCCTGACCGGGTTTTACCCAAAAGAAATCTCAGTAGAATGGAAAAAGGACAAAGAACCACTGGGAGGCTCTCCAGTTGTGAGGATTACGGAGGGGGAAGATAAAACCTTCAGCCAAACCAGTCAGGTGGAAGTTGACATTGAAAAATGGCTTTCTGGCTCAGAGTATACTTGCAAAGTTACCCAAAATACAGATTCAAAAGAGCTCTCCACCAGTGTTTGTTCAAGTAAGTTGGAGTCAGCATGATTGGTTTATATGGAATTTTATTTTAAGAAATATTTTTGTCCATGCCTGCTTTGAGTTTAAAGTAAAGAATGAGAAAGTGTATGTTTAGTTTGCACACATTTGACTGTTAATGTTAACATTAAATCATCTTGGCTTCAAAATCATCTTTGGTGTTCTCTTGTGGGAGAACAGGCCCTAGAAGTTCTAAATGCATCAGTTAATTATGAAAACATTCTCTCACTATGAAATGGCACCTATCTGCCAGTGATAAAGAACTATGTACATTAGAAAACAGCCAGTGTATATTTCATAATGATACACATTTTGTTTTCAACCAAATTTTTTCAGCTCATCCCATTTCGTCACCATCTGTGCACTTGGAGAGTGTTGAAATCCAGGATGCTTTCACAGCTACCTGTGAAGTTTTTAGCGCCTACAAAAGCAAAGTTTTTTGGATCCTGGATAACAGTGTGAAAACAGAGTCGAAAAACTATACTAACATCAAGGACTCCCTAAACACAATTCAGCGATCAGTACACAGCTGGACTTTTACCAAAGACAAGTGGAAATCCATGAAGTCAATCACTTGTGAAGTCCAACACAAATGTTTTACACCTGTAAAGAAGACCATGAATATAACAGGTAATTGGGTAACTAATATTACAAAAGCAACTCATTGAATTATTCTTGCCAACATATTTGCAAAAAAATCTCATAATCATCAGTCAAATTATTGAAGAAGGCCACAGAAGCTGTCAGAAAGTGGTTTGTAGACAGTCATGTCAGTAATAATGGTGCACTGGAAAATAAGATTGCCGTTTTCACACACACACACACACACACACACACACACACACACTTAAGCTTCATGTTCCAATCTGTTTTGTATGTGTATTATTGAGTAAATGTGCATAATTCATGGGGTTAAATTTACTGAGGTTAAAAAGCTCACTCTTCTTTTCCAGTTCAAAAGACCACTTTTCCCAATATGACTCTGTACCACCAGCTCAGTAGTGACCCAGCAGAAGCCAAAATAGTCTCGTTGATCTGCTTCCTGACCGGGTTTTACCCAAAAGAAATCTCAGTACAATGGAAAGAGGACAAAAAACCACTGGGAGGCTCTCCAGTTGTGAGGATTACGGAGGGTGAAGATAAAACCTTCAGCCAAACCAGCCAGATGGATGTTGACGTTGAAAAATGGCTTTCTGGCTCAGAGTATACTTGCAGAGTTACCCAAAATACAGATTCAAAAGAGCTCTCCATCAGCATTTGTTCGAGTAAGTTGGAGTCAGCATGATTGGTTTACATGGAATTAGATTTTTAAGAAGTATTTTTGTCCATGCTTGTCTTGAGTTTTCAGTAAGAGATGACAAAGTGTGCATGTAGTTTGCGCACATATAATATTAACATTTTAAAATTTGTAGTTCCAAATTCCTCTCTGTTCTCTCACGGGAGATAGCGGCCCTCTTCTTAACTGAACATTCTAATGCGGATGTAACAAGCAATACAGGTATTTGAGAGCAATGGAGTTGTACAACACTCACTTTAAAATTTAGAAAAACATTCCAAAAAACAGGAGCAAAGTTTGTTTTGGATCTTGAATGACAGTGTGATAACAAAGTAAAAAAACTATATTGACATCAAAAAGTTAGTTTGACTTCCAGGTCATCAAGTAGATTTTTCCAATTATGGTTATGGTGTGTAGGATTTAGTTAATTCCGGCACACATTGGTATCCCTGCTCTTATTATGTCAACTTGTTGCTCCAAAGAACTTTCTCAAGACCGTGAAACTTTTTTGTATGAAAAAAATTGTGTATGCATATGGTTTTATTCCAAACATTGCTTAATGTTGGGGGACTTTATTTCCACAACTACATGAAAGGACTAAATTGAAACAGTATGCTTGCTGATCATCTTCTGCATGGCATAATTTAGGATAAGGAATTTAAGAATTACATCCTGAAACTGCCTTCCTTTAAATGCCTTCAACTGCAATAATTTGTTTATCTGACCTGTGGTCTCTTCGGCTTGCTCTTACAGTGACTCCACCCTCATCTCAGACAGCAGAGCTCTTCCTGATTGGTCCCCCACTCCAGGAGACACGGACGCAGGAAGGCCTTCCTTTCGTCTGTCTGCTGGTTGGCTTTGATACAAGCTACTTCACCATCACCTGGAAGGTGAACGGGACAAACCATCAGACGAGCGTGAAGAGGGAGCTGCCGATCAGGAATGACAACGGAACGGAAACCGTGCGCAGCACGTTCAATGCCAAGAGCCGCGTCTGGAGTGCAGGCTCTCGAATCACCTGTGAGGCCAGGCACTTGTGCTCTGACAAGCCCTTAGAGAGGCATCTGGTGAAAGCTAAAGGTGAGTTTCTTCCCGACAGTCAGCCTTCGTCAAACCGTTAAAAAAGACCAACGACAAATTGCCATTACAAATTAAATTTGTAATTTATGTTGTTGTTGTCGTCTATTTTTGGCTCTAGATCCCAAGCCACCCGCAGTTAAGATCATGGCCCCTTTTGACTCAGAACTGGTGAAATCAGGCAATGCCACCCTACTCTGTGTGGTGTCGGATTTCTTCCCCTCCCAAGCGGAGGTACACTGGGAGCTGAATGGGGAGCGGCTTCCGCCGTCCCGCTACACCAGCAGCCCACCGCTCAGGATCTCAGGAAGCAGCAGCTATGTGATGCACAGTTGGCTGCAGGTGTCTGAGTCTGACCAGGCAGAGAAAGAGTACTCCTGTGTGGTCAGGCATGAGTCATCAGATAGGCCAGTAAACCACACCATCTCTAATGTGTTTGGTACGTAAATCTACTCTGTGTGTGTGTGTGTGTGTGTGTGTGTGTGTGTGTGTGTGTGTGTGTGAGGGTTGGGGGTTGGGGCAGGGTAGAGCCATATAGCCAAGAGTGTATTTCATCAGTTAATTATGAACTAAACTTGGGGAAAATGTTACAGCTAACATACAGTGCAATCAATATGACTACCGAGGCAGACAGTGGTTCTCAAGACACAGGGATTCCTGGCAAATCTTCAACATGAACTAGTGCTTTCACGACTACTTCAGATTGAAACTGAGGGATCGGTCGAATTCATAACAGGCTTTTTTAGACATAAGGTAAGGCTGGTTTGGGTATGGGAGCATTCGAGAATTTTAGGCAGACCCAGATTGTGACCATTTAAGTGAGGGAAATTGGACTGGTCAGAATGTTTTAGGGTAACCTTGTCCAGATGGATTGGGTCCCTCTCTCCAGTTTTCAGATTGTTAAGCCTGCAAAATAGTAATAAGATCCAGCATCCAGTTTAACGTTCTCAAGTGGATTCAGTACTGAATTTTGGGCCTGTGAAATACAGCACCCTATATCCATACATTCTATAACCCACTAGCCATCTCCCCGCCCCAAGCCGCCCTGCTGCAGTTCTCCAAGGGACTAATCTGCCTGGTCCACGGGTTCAGTCCGGCCGCCATCAACATCACCTGGGTCCTGAATGGCAGGACAGAGCTGCTGGAGTCCAACACCAGCGATGTGTCCAGAGGAGCCGATGGGAGGTTCTCGCTCTGGAGCCACCTGCAGGTTTCCTGGGAAACTGGGGCCATTTACACCTGTAGGGTGGCCCATGTCACAAAGACTCTGAACCTCAGTAAGAGCCAGCCAGGTACGGCCATCAGCTCTTGGTAATCAATCTCCATGATCAGTTTCCTTATTGTCTTTCACAATCAAGCAATATGGGGGTGCGTGACCCTATTCCTGCCCATATCTTTCACACTGTCACACATACATACCTCTTATGTCTCTCATTAGACTCAGAGTATATGACAGCCGTGTAGCATAGTGTTATGTAGCCTGGGAAAAGGTACTTAAACTGAATTGCTTCAGTGAATATCCAGCTGTATAAATGCTTTATATGTAAAGTATAAATAAAATAATCTACTAGATGTAAATATATGGTTAGCCTTACGTTATATCATCAATATATGGATCATATTAGCTGCTCTTGTTGACTGATCAGTCTGTCTTGTTTCTTTTTCTCGCTCCTGCAGAAATCAGCACAGAGAATGAGTACTTCAATGAAAACACACATGACCCATCGTCAGTAGACAGCCCTGAGGAAATCTGGAACACTGTCTATGCCTTCGTCATCCTCTTCCTCGTCACTCTACTCTACAGCATCATTTCTACTTTAGTATTGGTAAGGATGAGGCCATTTAATCCAGAAAGGCAATAGTGACCGGTTCACCCCGGCCCAAATGCATTTGTAGAACATCATGATTCAGGGAACATTACAGTCCAAGAGTTATTTTTGTTGTGTGCGTTTGTATATTTGATTCAAATGTTATTTCATATTTGTTTTATTATTATTATTATTATTATTATTAAGTAGTAGTAGTAGTAGTAGTAGTTGTAGTAGTAGTAGCAGCGGTAGTCGTAATACAAAAATGGTGCCATTGTAGTATTTCTGACTTATTATGCTTCTTTTTTACAGATAAAATGACAAGATGACATTCTACGTTAATTACATTTTTAATGGTGAAAATCAACTTTTGGGATTTTGGAAGCCGCTGTCACTAAAACATTATTCAGTTGTACTTTTTATTTTTTTTGTTGTTTCAAGCTTCCCTTTAATTAGTCGCTATTCTCCAGTTTGCCTAGCTCTGCTTTTTAGTTATTTTACAACCTTAATTGTCTTGTTTAGAGATGAACTAATCAGGGTTACGGGAGTGTCTGTCAAAGGAATTATACTAATCACATTAAATGATCAAATGCTAAATTATTTAGGGCTTGGTGGCTTTATTTTACTCAAGTAGTTTTAAGCCAATTTAAATGTTTTAATTAAAGAACCTTCATGAATGTGCAGGCCTGTCCGAGGCTGGATTTACCCAAAATAAAGTACAGCATTACACTGGTACAAGTCATCAATTTACTCTGGGGAACAACACTGACACCAGTATGAGTAATTAATCAAGTGCTCAGTGAGACTTGTGTTACACCAACACTGTCAACCAATGGTCCCAGCGACTGACACATTGTACCCATTATCATTTCAATGAAGAATTCACCCAGAAATCGAAGTGCATTTGTCTGTAGACATCTATAATACGAGCCCAAAACATAATAGGCTACATGTATAACCCTTGACAAGTCAGCACTCCAAAAGCATTGCCTGATGATGTAGGCGGGAATGATGTAACCAATGATGTAATACTACTATTCGTATTAAGTAGCCTATTATATGTGGTTCTCTTTCATGGAACGACATCCAGGGTATTTAACAGCTAGATATCCTGGTTCCGATAGGTCACTTCAAGACCTTACTATTTTTATTTTTATTTTTTTACACTGTATATCCAATTTTGTACTTTACCTTATTTTTCAGTACTGTATTGTATTGAAAAAGAGACCATGGTCTCAACGGGGTTTCCCTGGTTATATCACGGTAATAATAAATGTGTGTACTGGCATGCAAGCTCTCTGCGACTTTTCATTATCTTTGCCATTTCTACGGTGATCGTCTATTCCTGCGCGTGCACTTTCCCTCTGTCCGTAAAGCAATTTGTCACGTCAGTAAGACGCTCCTATCTTTGAAACATTATCTTAAAAGGGGGCGCACACAGCCATTTCCGTGCTTCCCTCGCCGCAAGCTCCCATAGTTCATTGCAAGTCCCCAGCTGAGCTGCACAGTAATACATGCAGCAGCAGCTGTCCTTGGAGGATGCACTCGGAAAGGCGCGCCAAACCAAACTGACCGAAGGTACTGCAGCGATTGGATTAGGGGACAATTTTTATTTTTTTTAAAAAGCAGTAATATACTCTCTGGTTTAATAAATACTGGGTCATCTGTGTGTATCCATCTGGGGGGGGGGGGTGGTTGAAATGGCAATAAAAACAATCTAATGTTAAGGTCCCTCACACCGATAATAAATCTACCATTTTAATAATGGTAAAGTCAGCTTCTACATAAATGTAATACTTTATGTGGAATTAACACGTGACAAAATATGAGTTTAATATATCAGTTTAACCAGAGATACAGAAAAACAGATCAGTCAAGAGCGCAGAACTCCACCCTCCTCGCCACCATTATTAGAAAATATTTTTTTACATATATGGAGAGCCAATATATTGCCATTTTTTATTCGTCGTCGATTGTTCTGATAATATTTTCAGCATTTAACAACACATACCATCGATTTCAAGACATAACACTAAATTATCTGTAAAAATAAGATTAATTGTATTTTCACATAAAGAAATGTTTTGAAATACATAAATATATTGAAGAACATACTAATTATAGCCACCTTTGTCTCAGTGGGATGTATATAAAAATAATTAACCATAAGTGCCATGTACTGGAAAGCATATTGGAGAACCAAAAACCCAGATATATTATTCAGTATTATGGTATATTTTTCAATTATGGTAATATATTTCCATTGCATAATGGTATAAAAGATTCTGAGGTATGGCTGGGTCCCATATATCCATGTAATTTTGGCAAAGCTGTATGGTTACTCAGGACATGCAGCCATTCTCCATAAGTTCAGAGGCGACCATCTCCAGCTGGGCGCACCTCTTCGCGAGCTCTGTGTCACTCCTGCATTCAGTGACTGTCGGCCATGGCTCCACCCAGCTCCTCTTCCCGAGGGTGTAGGTGTACCTGAGAGAGGAAGGGCAGTCTCTCAGACAGTCTCTCAGACAGTACGGTGGTTCAACCTAACGCCTCTCTACTTGAACCCGTGTTAAGTCCAACATATTTTTCAACAAGACATCAAGACTAAAAATGTGCTCTACCAAACAGCTGGCCATTAAAGGGTTAAGAAAACTCTGAATGATACAAAGTCACTACAAACTCAATGTTATGGAGTTCTCTCTAGAATTAACAGAGATGATGCAGATACACTTAAAACATTGTCATTTAACGCTCATTTTAAAGTGCCAAAAATGTGATCATGTTGCCATTCTACAGAGCAATTTCCAAATCACCCACCACAGCCCCCTTCCAAAAGTCTGTGGATGTTTTCACTCAAGTGAGATTACAAGTTACAATTCAACAATTCAGCAGATGCTTTCCCCCAAAGCGACTTACAGAAGGTGCATTGATCATGGCTGAAAAACCACCAGTAAAGTTTGAGTCAAAGCAGTGAAATCGTGTACAGTACAAGTGACACTGACAGCGAGCGGCCTCAGAGCCGTTTGGGGAAGCACTATCAGCATTGCGTTCCTTGGTTAACTCTGAACTCTGAGACAAACCCCCCCCCATTCCATCATTCAGCTCACCTGTTGGTGGAGCTGTCCTGATGCCAGATATCCTCTGGAGGCCCCATAATGAGGTACTCCTTTCCCTCCTGGAGGCTCAGACCCCCACGACACCCCGAGTGTAAGATAAAGACTCTTCTGTCAGATGCTTGGAGACCCTCATCCTTTCCTGTCACACAGAGAGCAGATGGGGGGGAGGGGGAGCGGTCAGTACAACTCAAAGTCAAATGGCTGAGGTAATGACAGCACAAAACTAAACAAAGACAAACAGAGAAAACTACAGAGCAGACAGGATCGGCACCACAATGTATTCACCATACACAGCATTTCATCATGCGCAGCGATTCATAAAAATCACATTAATGTTTCATTACAGGCATTTACCAGGCGCTCTTATCCAGAGCGACTTACACAACTTTTTAGCATTTTTTTTAATTTTATTTTATTTGTATTTTTTTTTTACACATTATCCATTTATATAGCTGGATATATACTGAAGCGATTCAGGTTAAGTACCTTGCTCAAGGGTACAACGGCAATGTCCTACCAGGGAATCGAACCTTTTGGTTACAAGGCCAGTTCCTTAACCATTATACTACACTGCCGCTTCACTGCAGTTTATCCTTCCGAGTAGCTCCGTTTCCTTCACGCTACGCTGCAAAAGCAAGGTCTTACTGTGACAGGCTTGGCATGCAGTGGATTTGAAACAATTTTAGGGACTCGCACAGTTTTGGCCTAAACAACTTTATAAAGACAGGATTCGACCAATGAAGGAGGACTGACATACTGTACCTTCCTTTATGACCAATAGGATTTCCATCTCATATCGGTCATACTGGCTCCTGCTGATTTTAGAGACTTTAACTTTGTACACTGTAACACAGAGAAAATCAACGATGATAAAACCCCAAAATATGGTCCCATTACAATATTATTATATTAATCAGAATGTTTCTTGAAAAGAGGGGGTATATTTATTATTACATAATAACACACGATGAGAAACTATAAAGTTATGGTGATGAAGAGACACTCATACTCTCGTAGCTCCACATCATTAAACACCATCAGACTTGTCTGGAAGCATTTAACAACAGTTTGCAAACTATCACTCTTCTTCACCAGCACCACAATCATTAAATTATCAGATATCTTTTTTTGTATATTTTGGATATTCATGTTCTGTTGGTGAGCGGGCGGCTTGTCGGAAACCAGGGTCACGCGTGGCATACCGTGATAGATTCCAGAACAGGCTTTATCCACACGCGTGAAGGTATCCACAGGCTGGCTCCATGTCTTAGCGACGGCACAGTTCCCTGTGATGAGGGGCGATGAGCGGGGGAGAGTGATACAGAGGGGTCACTGTGGTCGAGATGGCCTCAGCCCGCCTCAGACACTCAATTTACTTTAAAACGTGAACTCTTAAACTCAAAGGTGTAATCAAAAAAAAATTGTGAATTGTAAATAAAATGCAGAAATTACACATACACATAGGCATACAAACAGCACACACACACACACACAGAAATAGCCACACCCACCCTCAGCACAGTGACAGGTGTCATTGCTGCAGATCTTGTGTAGCTCGGCCTCCTCCTTCACTGGGTTGTAGAACTTGTTGCAGCGGTGGTCTGAGCAGAGAGTCCATAACAACACTAATGTTACCATGGATACCACACACAGGCCGCTCACCATTCACATGGGTTGGATTCAATCACCATTTGTCTCTAATTTTTTTAATTAATTCAATTTCCTTTTTTTTTTTTTCCACAAACACAATTAGGCACATTCAGAGTTCAACAAATTATTCATAAAGAGTAAAATGTTTATTTATTAGCAAGTTAATGGAAAGGATGCGGCAAGACTGACTCAAGGTTATATCCTCCAGAAGAAAGGACACTCCAGTAAGGTCACAAAACTCATCACCTTGAGATGACCCCTGCTGACCCAAGTAAGAGAGCGCTGATTTGACCCAGGGAGAGAACTGTCATTTTACCTGGGTTGTAATATTCATAGACGGTGACTGAGGACGGCTGAATCAGCCCCACTTTGAACTTCTGCTGCAGCCGGAAGGAGACGCTCTCCGTCTCTTTGTTCGACACCTGTGAAAGCACAGCATTAGCACAGTTGGCCTGTGAAGGATCAGCATTAGCTCAGTTGGCCTGTGAAGGTCCAACATTAGCACAAATTAACCTGCAAAGGTTAAGCATTAGTACAATAGACCTGTGAAGGTCAAGCTTTAGCACAGTTGACCTGTGAAGGTCCAGCTTTAGCACAGTTCACCTGTGAAGGCACAGCATTAGCACAGTTGATCTCACTCAATCGGTTTTCACGCTGAAGCACTGAGACTAAATCCTCACTTCCAGTTTGACCAAAAATGTATACTAAAGATCAGCAAATTTCACTACTGCAATATAGCAAGGGAACAAACTGTGTACTTGCTGTGATGGACAAACACAGGATTTATTTCAAGGTTGGATTCATTAAGTATGAAAACACCACTTTCAGATGAAACACAGATCGTTTAGATGAGGTTCATTAAGAACAAGCAGAGCGTGTATTTCCAGTCAGAGTATTGAGCTGGAGTCCACAGAGAGCAAACATATGGAGTCAAATTTATGCCAAAATTGTACGCGTAAAAAAAAATTGTAGATGTGGAAATGTTTCTTGTGATCAAAAAAAATTTAAATCAAACGCATTTTCCCCAATTGTAAACGAAAAAGTTTGCAATTGCAATTTTTTCTCACTCATGTTTATGATTTAATTTTTTACGAATACGATTTCATTTTTTACGATTACGATTCTGTTTTTCACATATAATGAAAACTCATTTAAGTGGAAGAATCAAAAATGGGATTTGTATTATGAACTGTATCGCAATAGATTCTCTGCAATCGAAATATTGGTAAGAATTAGGCTATACATTTATATTAATGCAAACTCAGCTGTTTTTTTTTTTTAATGGGACCCCGGCAAAGTCTGCAGGGATATATTTGCAGTAAGGGAAAAAAAGCGTCGTTATTTTTTTCAACGACTTCCATTTTTCATAACGGTATGTTAGGCGCTGCCAAGGCCGGCGTATCAGCTCTAACCCACACACCTTCAGTCCGAGAGACAGAAATCATTCAGATCAGAACAAGGCAGCGTGGAGAGAGGAGCCCAACCCACCACATTATTGCAGATTGAGTAGATCGCGGCCGCGATGAATAGTGATGAGTGGAGAAGGTTCAAGATTTCATTTCAGTTTTTTTTTTTCATTTTCGCCCTTCCCGAAGGAGACGGACGGACCCCGTTGTTTATGGCGTGTAAAAAATTACATGAGGAGCAACAGCGGGGACACTCGAAATAGTAACCCGGCTTTTTTGTCGATTAACTCTGTAAGTCACTTTGAATAAAACATCGAATTTCAAAACGCTTGTAAATTCTAATCTAGTAGGATATGGCTGCGCGGGCATGTGTTGCGTGATGTGGAAATTAGAGAAGCAATGATATAGCAGAGAGGGTATTAGAGAATCTTTGGATATAACACTACCTAAGCTACCCCAGTCAAAAATTCCTGGCCCCGCCCATAATGACAATGAAATGGGGGGGGGGGGGGGTGGTTGAGAGAGGAACTGGCACCAGCCGCCACTGCATAGCAGGATGATAACCTACTGTTGTACTATATATTTGCCCCCTCGCCATTTTTAACTGCCCCCTCAGTCACTGTATCCTGGCGCCGGGCCTGGCTCCAGGCAATTCAAATACCCTGTACAATTAGCGGAGACAGGTGAGATGCACTACAGGCTAAAGTAAGCGTCTCGGTCAGTATGAATGCAGAGATGCTCGGTTATTGAAATATCAACGGCCTTATTGCGTACATTATTTCTTTATTTTCTCCTTTTTCTTATTATACATTGGAGGACTAACAAGCTCACCACTAACTCAACGAGCATTAGATATCCAAGCTCAACACTAACTCAACCAGCATTACATATCCAAGCTCACCACTGACTAACTCAACCAGCATTAGATATCCAAGCTCACCACTAACTCAACCAGCATTAGATATCCAAGCTCACCACTAACTCAACCAGCATTACATATCCAAGCTCACCACTAACTCAACCAGCATTACATATCCAAGCTCACCACTAACTCAACCAGCATTAGATATCCAAGCTCACCACTGACTAACTCAACCAGCATTACATATCCAAGCTCACCACTAACTCAACCAGCATTAGATATCCAAGCTCACCACTAACTCAACCAGCATTAGATACCCAAGCTCACCACTAACTCAACCAGCATTAGATATCCAAGCTCACCACTAACTCAACCAGCATTACATATCCAAGCTCACCACTGACTAACTCAACCAGCATTAGATATCCAAGCTCACCACTAACTCAACCAGCATTAGATACCCAAGCTCACCACTAACTCAACCAGCATTAGATATCCAAGCTCACCACTAACTCAACCAGCATTAGATACCCAAGCTCACCACTAACTCAACCAGCATTACATATCCAAGCTCACCACTAACTCAACCAGCATTAGATATCCAAGCTCACCACTAACTCAACCAGCATTAGATATCCAAGCTCACCACTAACTCAACCAGCATTAGATATCCAAGCATCGGGAAGCAAGATCGCTATTATGTCACCTCCCCACTATTTAACATCAGCCTGAAAGTTTAGTCAACCACGGGGCATCGTACCAATGACGCATTTGTCAGAGTGACCAAAAAAGTCGCCCCCCTTCCCTTCACCTCCACGTCAAAATCATGTCAAAACCCCAATCGCGAGAAAAACAGAATCGTAATCGTAAAAAATGTAATCATACTCGTAAAATTTTTATCGTAAACATGAGCGAGAAAAAGCAATTGCAATTTTATTTTTTATATTTGTGAACAACTTTTTCGTTTACAATTCAGAACAATGCATTTGATTAAAAAAAAATTTTGAACACGAGAAACATTTCTACATTTTTTACGCTGATTTTTTTTACGCGGGCAATACTTTAGGCATCAATTTCACTCCATACAAACAGCACACATTTCCTGTCAGAGTATTGCGGGCTTACCCTGAACAGGTGAATGATGAGCGATCTCCTGTCACTCAGCCCGTCGATAATCTCAAAGTTATTAATGTAGCGATCCACAGAGTTGGCCAGCTAGGGGAGGCAAATGATCACAGAGCCATGAGCATAGTCAGGAATCAGGGAGTGAGGACAGAGTACTGACATTTAGGCCTCAGGGTAACTGGTTCATCAGGGTAACTGGGGGGGGGGGGGTTATAACTTACCCCTAACTGCCCAAGCAAAGCTCCTTTTGTAGCACAGCGGTTCAGAGTGCACATGAAGTTGCTAAAACTGTATACAATGCAGCTCTGGATAAGTCTGCCTGCTAACCAGATAATTTTTCACAATGAATTTTGAAAATGTGGCAAAAAGGTATCCTACCAGCTCAAGATCTTTATTGTCAGGGACAAACCCTGTGGGGAGGGTGATGTCCAGGACCACCATTCTGACTTCAGACTGTTGTAGTGACCTGGTGAACATTAGGATAGATGTACACTTGCAGTTGGCGGCTGTAGCTACTTGTGTCATGTCAAAGATCAAGATATGGTTGTTTAAATAATAATAATTAATAAGTTGGTTGGCACAAAAAAAAAAACGGATTGGCCATTCATAAAGGCTATAGCATCACCTCTCAAACGAAGCCGGGGAGGAGGGTATAATAACACTGGTGTTTGTTTTAGCAGCACCACACCTACTTTTTTTTCTACTACTGCTGCTATTATTAGTTATTGATTTAATAAAAAGTATGTGTATATAAATGCGTCCTATGTACCTACAGCAGGGGTGGCAATTTCAGCTCCTCGCGCCGGTGTGTATATGCAGTTTTTGCTGCCGCCAGTTAACAATTATTTAATTAGCCCAATCGTTTACACGATCTGATATTTTAATCTACATATCCGCGATATGAAAAGCAGCTGATGAATGTTCTTGTGCCGGTATGCGTCAATGCGTGTATTGTAGCATTTTATCGTTCTGTAATTTACAAGTGAATCGGTGATTGTGTGTATGACTAATTAGCTGATTGAACCGTGGTAACTGGTGGCAGTAAAAACCTGCATACACACCGGCCCGCGAGGCCTGGAATTGGCCACCCCTGACCTACAGTATGAAATTCATATTATTATTAATTTATATTGTATGCAAGTAATTGGCAATATTGTACCTATAGTATGTGTGGTAATGTCAGTGAATGAGGAAAGAGAGAGAAAGAGAGCAGGGAGAGAGGTAGAGAGTGAATGTGTGACAGTGAGAGAGCACACCATGTACCCTTACACAACAAAAATATATTTTTACAGTATATGAAGATCCAATATATTGACATTCTTTTCCATTATTTGCAACACTGGAAGGCCTGATAATATTTCTGCATTTAACTAAACATTGTACTTAAGACATAACACTGCCCTGTGAAATAAGAGCATACGTTTATGAGAGAGAGAAATAACCATTGTAGACATTATCTAATCATTTACAGTATATAGTATATATTATTATTTTTTTGGTCTCATATCACATTTCTGATTGCACAGTCCTCAAACCATAAAGGTGGTGATGGAAATGGCTTCAGAAGATTTCCTTAAGTTGAAAGCAAACGGCCCTTTCACTTCTCCACTCTCTGACATGTCATTTTGCCATGTCATGTTGCTCATTAGATAAGGTTGGCTGTAAGCAGCTCATATCCCACACTGCGTCCAGCCATTCTCAGTCCCCACCTCACGTTGATGTTGAGCCTGTATGACCCTTCTGCATCCTCTGAAGTCTTCCCTTGAACAGAGAAAAAAAACATACAAAATAAATATGTATTTTCAACATTGTTGTTTGTTTTTCGTGTCCATAAAGGCTAGTAGCAATGTACTTGTCATATACAACCACAAGCATGACATGAGCTCCAAATGATTAAAATTATTTAGATCTATTTTTGATTTCCAACATAATTTTGTCATTCTTCCACTAAAACAATATACCACGCAGTTCCATATATCTTGCAAAAAGACACATCACAGAAATATAATGAGTTCTGAACAGGATCTTCACAGACAATAGCTGTAACTAAAATAAGTACTCTCTGAAGAAAGCGTAAAGAATACACATTTGTGCGTAAATGTAATTTTGCATGTAAAATTCTGTTATTCTGTAAATGATTCTAATAAAAAA
Organism: Ilyophis sp. 1 JC-2022; assembly: GCA_022702515.1. Lineage (NCBI taxonomy): Eukaryota > Metazoa > Chordata > Actinopteri > Anguilliformes > Synaphobranchidae > Ilyophis > Ilyophis sp. 1 JC-2022. The sequence goes on along the minus strand of CM040405.1, from coordinate 57,156,269 downwards.
CTAGTACTTAATTAAATTCCCTCCTATTCCAGGCCTTATATAGTGCCTTATATACAATGGTTAGTGAGGCACAACCAAGAAGAAACATCTACTGTATGCCAATCACACTTCGTTGGAGGGATGCAAAACAAAGAGTTCATAAGTAAACATGAATGAGTTGATATTTGACGAGGGCCTAATTGAAGATGTGAGTGCGGCCTACTGGCTTGCGATTCCGTGACTGTGACGTCCAGCTGGAAGGCTGAGCAGCTTTTCTTCTCGTGGACATCAGGCAGCTGATTGTAGAAGGTCACGACCTGGACAAAGGGAAAGTTACAGGAGGCTTGATGCAACCTAACCAGACCATCGTATTCGCCTCGCGGAACGTGACGAACGCACAGCATCCCTGCAATCCAAACATTACCAACGCAGGTCACTGTGTCTGTAGGAATGACGACCTTTACAAAAGTCAGCCTACCTCCAATACCCCCTCTCCATTCCCAGAAGCTTCCAGTGTGAACGTCTGGTCAATAGTTGCCTGGAAGATATCATCATGAGAAGAGATCATTGTCGAAGAGACACAATTATCACATGTTCCAGATAATTTACTCAATAAACTTCCACAAAGTTGCTCCCAAATGTCCGTTCGGCCTCTGGTAGGGTCTTATCACCAGGGATATTTGACTACTCACTGATTATTCAAAATAGTGTGCAGAATTGGCAGGAAACCAAATGTGTGTGTGTGTGTGTATAAACCATACTTGCCAACCTTGAGCCCTCAGAAATAGGGAGATTTAAAAAAAAAAATTGTGACAGGGGGACTGGGGGGTGCTATCAAAAATTTTCGCGGACCTCGATTGTAATTGTTGACGGGGGGGGGGGGGGTTGGGGCGCTATCAAGAATTTTCGCGGACCTCGATTGTAATTGTTGGGGGGGGTTGCAATCATATTTTTTTTTTTTAAGACACTCTATTTAACGGTTTATTTAACGTATGTACCGCGGGTGTGCGTCTGCGTTAAAAGTAAATCCCCGTTCCCCGTTAGATTTTTAGACGCGTCAGATTTTATAAAAAAAATAATAAATAAATTTTTTTTTTTTTTTTTAAAAACACGATATTGTCCGAAATCGGGAGATTGTTGACTCCGGGAGATTATCGGGAGAGGACATTGAAAATCGGGAGTCTCCCGGGAAAATCGGTAGGGTTGGCAAGTATGGTATAAACGGGTACCAAACCTTGGCTGACCGGGCCACATAGGCGGTTTTTGGCTCAAAAGTCCAGATGCTGTCACTGCGCCCAGGCATGCTTAGGGCCACCCTGAGCTTGAGGTCCTTAGGCGGGGGCTTCTGTATGAGGTACTCAGCCAAACCTTGTAGAACCACCATGGTGGACTGATGAGTGAGTGGGTGGGTGGGGGGGGGTCGACAGCACAACAAAGTTAGGGTCGCAGCTAGCAATGAGCATTGCATCACTTTGCACCACCACTATACAGCGACTGATGCTCGAAGAGACGGCTACTGTGCACAAACCAATGTGACGACCACAGAAATGTTAATCAACTCAGGCGACCCAATGATCCACTAAAGTGGAGCCCTCTCTGTCCGGTACCTGTGTGGAGCCAAAGCCGCCTCCCAGCCTGCGTCTGTCGTTGAGCCAGTGGAAGGCCACGGCGGCACGCTCCATCTGCCCCATCTTCACCAGGGCGAGCAGAGCGTAGCCTGTGGCCTCCAGGGTGAACAGTTCGTTCTCCCTGTCCGGCCAGTGGGTTCTGTCTGTGAGCAGAAGCCAGGCGAGAGTGGACGTGAAAGGGTAATTCACTTCACTTTTACTTGTATAGGGCTTTTAACAGAAACACTGTTGCTTTACAGGAACGGAAAACAGGAAAAACCTAGCAAATCTGAGCCGGAACCCCCAAGATATCCAGCAAGTGAGACGAAACAAATAAAAATAAAAACTCCCCAGCAGAAAATACATAATATGCACAGACTGTAGGTGGTGCCAGAGAGCTCAGGGTACCTGCAGATGCAGTCTTTTCCAGCTGCATTAAGGAGGCGCGGTCCCGCGGGTCTATCAGGGCCAGGGCGTAGGCTGCGATGGCTGCGGAGTAGGGCCTCCTCAGTTTGGGCAGGAGCCTCCTCAGGTGGTTAGCGGCTCTCCTCAGCCTCTCCTGCGGGCGTGGGACGGGAGAGGCGCGCCACGTCTCACGTCAAACACACGCAAGCATCCACACCACTACTCTTATTCAATGTAAATACACTGTGCCACGTATTTAAACATAGATAGTCCATCCATCCATTCATTATGTAACCCACTTATTTCTGGTCAGGGTCGCAGGTGGGCTGGAGTCTATACCAGCATGCATTGGGCGAGAAGCAGGAATACACCCTGGACAGGTCGCCAATCAATCTCAAACATACGGTATATAATAACACTTATTGATACATTTGAATAATATTGAAAAAGTCAAATCGGCACATGTATCTGAAGCATGGATGTGGTCACATACTGTATATGGAAGAGATTGTTTTTATCTATTAGATATTTATATATTATAGTGATATAAATGCATTTGGATATATGCAAAGGATATTTCCATCTCAATGGGGTTTTCCCTAATATTTAATTAAGAATAAATAAAATTAAATAATGTCAATACATATGTAATAATATATAATAATTTCAATATCTTGTCATTTCAGTTAATAACACATTCTATTGCTTATGTATTGGTATATCCAAAGCAGCAATAAATGGTATATTTCACAATATATTTACAAACCCCAATTCCAAAAAAGTTGGGACAGTATGTAAAATGCACATAAAAGCAGAAAGCAGTGATGTTTATCTGTGGAATATTCCAAACAGGTGTTTTTTTAACTTCCCAGTCTTTTTTTGCCCCTGTCCCATCTTTTTTGGAACGTGTTGCAGGCATCAAATTCGGAATTAGCGTATATTTAGACGGTAAAACATTAAGACATTTTCTTTGTACAGTTTTAATTAAATATATGTAAAAGAGAATTTACAAATCACTACTTTCTGCTTTTATGTGCATTTTATGAAGTATATACATTTGCTCCTTCTGATGGTTTAAGATAAAACATTGATATCACGGTGATATACACCTAAATATGTAGCCTAATCATTCACTCTTGTACCTCAATAAAACATCACTTTTCCCTGTTCTCTACAGTATGTATACTTTTGCCCCGGGATTGCATTTTTCTGTAGTTTTTTTAAATTATTTTTTTATGTTCCTATTCATAATGACAAATTTTAACATTAATCTACCACATATCAGCACACATTGGAATGAGCATTTGCCATGCCCTAAGGGACATGTATATACGCCATAGCCTATATTATGTACAATAACATGAAAATAAAATAGTATTCCACCATCTGCAAAATGCTGCCAAATGTTCCATCTTCAATGAAAATCGGTAGCCTACATCAAAAATAAAATTAACGATTGCACTACAGGTGAAATGCACTCAAAATGTGAAAATAATAATAGGCCTATCAATCATACTGGAAAGACAGTGTTCGAGTAAAAAACGAACATACATCGAGCCAGCGAGACAAACCGCATTTTAGAGGCAAAATTTCTTACATATCGGGAAAGGGAATTCCCCTTCCTAATGCGTTTTATATAGAGCTTGCATAATACTAGACCATTAAAATGAAAACTGCCGTCAAGATGGGCTGTAGTAAATTGTTCAAAGCACCCAAGAATACATGGCATATACCGTTGCTAAGGTTGTAATGTACTATATTGGATAAAAGAGCTGGCAATTAAACCAGAATTAACTGTAATGAATGAGACAGGCTTGCAGGGCATGGGGGGTATTACAAGTCGACATTTCAGATAGTGTAATAGCGGTATAATGTGTTGTATATTTCTCACACCGATTGTACCAGACCAGAATTTTGAAAGGAACATCGTGATGTGTAAAACCAATGCTAGGATTGTATATTTATTTAATATTTAGTAGCATATATTGCTAGAAGAATACATGGTAGAATGAGACAATACTTTCACATGTTTAATTAGCATTTGAGTTAGCAGGGCTTTTCACGGCTTTTCTGGCATATGATCAGGCTATTATTATCTTGTTTATCTTGTTATCTGGTTTATCTTGTTGATATGACGGAATTCTAATTTTATATGATGCATAAATATATTTATGAACTAAAACATATTATCCATTATGTCACGCATGGTGGGGGGTTGCTTGTTAAATGGACTTGCTACGGACAAATAGTGACACTTAGAAACTCTGTATCCGACAGAAACCGTCACAAATCATCTACCAATAAAGTTAAAACCAAAGAGTTAATGATTTCCACCAATAGTTTGGCTGCAGAAGCAACACATATTCCCAGTTGAGCAAAATGATGATGCCGGCGTTATGATCACTAGTCATCTGCACGAAGGGCAGTATAAAGTACAATGTGTAGTTAAATGCAGAAAATATTATCAGGCCTTCCAGTTGTTGCAAAAAATGGAAAAAATGGCAATATATTGAATCTTCATATACTGTAAAAATATATTTTTGTTGTGTAAAAGAGAAATATACTGTTCTCTCACACTGTCACACTTTCACTCTACCTCTCTCCCTGCTCTCTCCCTGATCTCTCTCTCTCTCTCTCTCTCTCTCTCTCTCTATGACAGTTTGCTACATACGGTACAAAGCAGCTAGTGGGGCTGTGTGTCCTTCACCCAGTACAATGGATAACTTTTCTTTGTCTGAAAGTGTGGCAAAATTTGGAAGTACTGTTGTCGTTTTTTCAAATAATTAATTCTGAATTTCCCTATATTTATTGCAGTGTACAAGACACCTCACCTGTCTCACAGTGATCACATGACCTCTCCTCTTTGGGGCATCAGGTCTGTTTCAATGGCCAGGCTGTGATCACCTAGTCTATTTGGTAAGGACTTGTCTCTGCTTTATATGTCTGACAGTGAAGAGATATTCTGCCAATTTGTAATTACTTTTTTGCAGATTATAACAATTTAGTTTGTCTTGCAATTTTGTCACTGTCCAATGTTCCTAATAAGAATATTTTGTTTGATTTATTAGTTGGTTGATTTTAATTGGAGCAGTGCTGGTCTGAAACTGGCTATAGTTAGTATTGTTATTTTTTTGCTAGGTTTACATTATAGCATTTAGCAGACGCTCTTATTCAGAGCGACTTACACAACTTTTTAGCATTTCTTTTACATATATTATCCGTTTATACAGCTGGATATATACTGAAGCAATTCAGTTTAAGTACCTTGCTCAAGGGTACAACGGCAGAGTCCTACCTGGGAATCGAACATGCAACCTTTCAGTTACAAGGCCTGTTTCTTAACCATTATACTACACTGCCGCCCATATTTGTTAGTTTCAGGGCCTGCTGACTCTCTCCCTCTCCAACACTTCACACTGAATACTCAAATACTAATTACAAATACTAATACAACTATTACCAGTGCAATGTGGTCTACAGGCAGAGATCTTATTCTATTTTGTTGTTTATCATTGTTTTTCCAATCAAATGGCCGTTTCCTGGTTTGCGAAACTGTCCTAGTTTCTGAGATCAGTCGGTCAGAAGTTACCTCTGGTATGATGTCGGGATTCCTGGGATCCTTACAGGTCCCTACAGCCTTCGCTTCAGCCATGGCTATAATCACGAAGGCCGTGAGAGTGGCGCTGGACTCAGTCCCCCGTGCACCACCCTGAAACCACAGAGCAATGCTGAAGAGCAATACGGTCATACCTGGGTCCTGGCAGTAAATGTGGACATGAGTCATAGACAGAAAAAAGACAACTCTAGAACAGGGGTAGGCGAGAAGGCAATACCTGTTTCAAGATTTGACACCACCTTATGTGCGGTCACTTGGACCGTTTACAGAACGAGTGTTACCGTTATGGTGGCATCGTAGACCGGGGTGTCCTCTTTGAAGGCCCCGGTGTACAGCTGTTTCTCCCTCAGCAGGTACAGGAGCGGACCGCACACGTGCTCCGCTAACACAGGTATAACGGGGTATGCCATGGAGAAGACTTTCACTGTGTACGCCGTGATCCTGAAAAGGGCGGGAAGACATGGCTATGTCACCTACTCGCACTGATCTGAACAGGGCCATTCACTGGAATCATCCACCAGTCACATAGTGAGTGCTGAGAACATTTATTCTCTTTGGACTAACTGCAGCTAAGGAAATTTCACTATGTTTCTTTTTCATGCGCGTCAACTTCAAAAGACATGCATCAAGTGAAATATCAGTTAAATCAAATTAATCAAGCAATTATTTCACTCTGAATCGCCCTGACTTTAATTTTTTTTTCCCCATTTGGTGGCCAATGCATGGCTGTGTATATCCATTATCCAATTCCCACCCATAATTTGGAATGTCCAATTATCAACCGTGTTCCCACTGCCAATTCAGGAGAGTGTAGACATCCACAGTTTCCCTCAGAAACACGTGGTGTCGCCAGCTGCTTCTCTTCATACCACAGACTACAGCCAAGCTGGCAGAAAGTGAAAGCGGAGGAAGACATCTCATAAGCTGCCTTGGGCCATGACTCAATATGATCCCTGTTCCCTGCCCCCTCAGACCCCTGTTTACCATGTGCCCTCTCCCCTCACATTGCAAGCAGTGTGTGAAATAAATCCTGTGTGCTCCTGAATCCCCTCAATAAAACCCTGGAAATAAGGGTTTCATCCGGGGATTTTAAGTGCCCCCATTTGCAAGAAAAAATTGCCCTCTCAAAAACATTTTGACGAAGTTGACTCAAATATGCGCCCTCAAAGGGGTGAAGGGATCATATTCGGTCACGGCCTTTGTGTGCAATCCACGGGCGCCCAATTGTCCAGCGGGATGAAGATGCTAGATAGTGATAAAACACGGACCCTAACCGACTGAATCAACCCGCACCCTGTGTGACACAATCGCCAATTGCGCGTCACCCTCTGGAGCTACCGACCACAGTCAGACCTGGGACGGATTCGATCCAAGGCCGCGAGGCTCATTCGTACACACAAATGAGCCATCCAGCAGCCCCAAGAATTTCTAACTATTTAACTACCAACCACAGGCTGCTCAAAAGGTAAAATAAAGTTTAATGAAGAAAAAAAGTTGAGCTGAAATATGACACTCTTAACTACCATGTGCTGGCTCCTTCTTTTGAATACGGAGGGTAAGAGTTGTCTTTCTTGCGGTATGCCAGTTGTTTTTCATAACCTGTCCAAAAAAAATCACAAACAGTAACCCCGATTTAATCCCGCATTACTTCACCAAATATAATTTAATCCTGAAATTGAATCCTGTATTACTACACAAATTATAAATCAGAATTGAGCACCAGAATCTATCCCGAGGGTTGAGCAAAAAATATACTTTTATCACACTATTATCACACTATTATCACACCTCCAAAGGCCACCATTGTCCCTGCGTAATTAGCAAGGTATATAGAACTGGTCACTTATATGGTCACGTATAGCGGACTGGTCACTTCCCACACTCACACACTCTCACCTCTCTTAATGTAGGTGAGCGCGTCGAGCCGACGCTGCATCCCCACGCTCTCCCACTGCTTCGTGTTGTCCAGATAGTGCGTGGCGATGAGGGGGAGCGTGATGGTGGCCAGGTTCTGCTCCACGCAGCCTCCCGGCATGCGGATGAGGGCGCCCAGGGCGTTGTCGTCGAGGGAGTTGTCGATGGTGTCAGCAATCAAGCTGCCTGCAAGGGGACAGTCAGCCAGGGGACACAACGGGCCGTGGCCTCAAGGGCCACAGAGCCATAACATAGCCTAATGACGAGAACAGGCCATTCAGCCCACGGCACTCGCCATTTTCATACTAATAAAAGAGCACCTAGTGCTTTACTTAAAAACTAGATAGTATCTAGCACTATATCAAGCCTGGTCTTGAAAACCGCAGTTTCTGCCTCTACTACATGACCTGGTGAGCCGTTACACACAGCGACTACTCTCTGTGTGACGAAAAACCTCCTGATGTCTGCGCAGTTTGCCTGCAGAGTGTGCCGGCCTTCTCTCTATCTTTACGCCAGCGAGGGTTGTGGTCCATTTCACTTTCAGGCACACAGTTCAGACAATAAACTGATCTATGATTACTTCATTGTAAAAGCCCTCACAGAAAATTGCCCTGTGAGGCAGGCATTTTATTCAGGACTTTAATTGACTGATGTGAAATGGAATTGAGACAGGAGAGACAGCGGGAATGGCGACTTTTCATCCAAATAACATCTTTAATCATATACCTCAGACATGAGCACTAGCCAAAGCGCTACCCTGCTTGAGGACACGGTGAGTCATGATGTATATGCATAGAATTTAAACTGAAAAATCACAGCTATTAGAACCCTGCTGTCAAAGACAGACTCTTGCTTGGTCAGGTTTTTAGCTTCAGGGTGCATACATGTCCCAGAGAGCCACTGGGGGGCATTAGGGGCACTTTGTTTCTTTCCAAAAACACAGCGATGCTCAGTACCTCTGACGTTGATGTAGGTCTCTGGGCTTGAGTTAGGAACCAGCGAGTCCAGTTCAATGCTATCGATCCGCACCAGTTGTTTCCCATCTGTAAAAGTGGTAGTAAAGGGCACACATAGCGCCCGGTGGTGGTTGGTTGAAATAGCTACTGAACATTTGGACACTCAGCAATCTGAAAACAGTATTCAAGCACATCAGTCAGCTACTGTTGAGGCAATGCATTTGCACACACAGCTGCATGCGAGGCCACAAAATGTCGACACACGTGAAAAGCACTCACCCTTGTCCCCTTTCAGGGACGGATTCAGAATGAAACTTTGGACTCTAGTCTTCCGAATCCCCTCGATCTGGATTGCGAACACACACGGGAAGGGTTGGGAATGCTTCTGCCACAATACTACCTTGCAAAGATGTTATTGGTTGCTTTTTTATTGGTGTGCGTTTCATTTTATTTTCTACTTTTCTTGCGCAACCCCGATACCCATAACCCATTTTCAATGGGAAAGCATATTTTGGCTTGGAGAAGGCAGGTGACTCACCACGACGCGCAGACTTCTCCTCACACCGTCGGACCCGAGGTAGTCCCGCGCCAGCGCCTTCACCTCCATCTCCAGCTCTCCGGCCTTCAGGGGCACAATGGTGTATGGGATAACCCTGGAGGACTGTGCGCGGAGAGTCACCTGCTGCTTGTGGTTGCCCGTGAACGCCACGCTGCAGATGTCCTCCGTCTTATACAGGATCACCACGACCTGCGGACAGAGCGGCCCGTGCTCAGAAACACCCCAGCCGTGTGCTTTGCCACAAGAATCATAAAGTACATGGAGTCCATGCTTTTCTGTGCAGCTCCACTACGCTCAGAAACCTCTTAAACCATAAACATGTCATACTACATGTATGACTATAGTGCACAGAAACCATGAGAGGAGAACGATGTAAACTATTGGTACCCACAAATGTGCAGAAAAATATATTTTGGGCTAATCTAAAATTGTGTATGTTCAGACTATGCTGATGGACAGTTTCTGTATGTTTCCTTATGTCTAGCCCCTTTTGTTTTCTCAATTTTCTTTAGTCTCCTGTTTCTCTGTTTGCTTCTTGTCAGTTCAATGGTTTTTGTTGTCGTTCTTACTGCTGCTGCTATTTAAACACTCCTTGCTTAAATACATTTTTTAAAAGCAGACAGATTTCTTGAAGTGTATCCACAAACAGGGGCAGTGTACACACTGTAACATACAATTTTAACATAGAATTTGATTTTTCTTTAAAAAAAAAAAAAGATAATTTTTATGTCAGTGGGTTTTTTTCTTGTAAAATAAAAGATAAGTAAAAATAGATTTGTCGGCCGCCGCGGTGGTACAGCGGTAAAGACCGCTGACTTTCAGTCAGCGCAGTTGTACTCCGAGGATCGGGGTTCGCGCCCCGGTCCTGCCATAGCCGAGCGTGGCCGGTGCCCTGTGGAAGCGACAATTGGCGGTCGCTTCCGGGTGGGGGGAGGGGCTCGGAGAGAACCGCTGCGCACAGGGGGACCCAGGGTGTGTCACGGTCAGGAGCTGCGCCCTGTAGAGGACGTAGCGTCCTCCCTAATAAATACCGATCGACGGGGTCGTGCAGCGGCGGTTCTCTAGCGGTTGCTACACGGGGGGGAATTGAATTAGAATAGGGGTTCAATTGGCTACTAAATTGGGAGAAAAAGGGAAAAATCAGAAACAAAAATTTATAAAAAATAGATTTGTCATCGTCAAACTAAGGGACAAAGACAGTCATCCTCTGGCTTGCCTCCATGTCTTCATCGCTGTAATTATGCAGCACGGCTTTGACCTCCACTTGCTCGTTCCTCGCCACTGAGTGTGGCAACCGCAAGTCCACAAAGAAGTGCTTTGTGGATTTGACATTATACGGCTGTGCTACGCAGAATCCTTTGGATAAAAAGAAGAAAAAAAATGTCAACACCTTCTTATTTTCTCGAAATTCTCCTTGGCTATGGTCTTCTTGCGATGTTACTTTATCACTTGTCATGTGTCATACAGCCAGTGACCAGAAGATGGCGACATTTCAGACACAAGAATGCTAGCGCAAGGGGACGCTCTGCAGTACCTGTCTCAGTGGAGGAGCTGACCGCTAGGATCCCCCACTCTGTGATGGAGTCGGGAAGCACAGACTCCACAGAAGCCAGTGCCAGGTTGAAGAGGGCCCTGCAGAGACCAAATTTTACCTTCAAAACAGGACCCGTCTACACCTCTTATTCAATTATGTTAGTTTCTTTGGGCAGATGCTTTTTCTTTCGCATACTGTCCATTTACAGTGCACAGCTTGAATACTGAAGCAACTCAGGTTAGGCACCTTGCTTAACTGTGCAATGGCAGTGCCCCATCTGGGATTTTAACCCGCAACCTCTGACTTCAGTGTCCCTTAACCACTATACTAAACCACTCGTACGAGTGAGTGACGTTTAAAAATGGAAAGCAGGCAAATTAAACTGTATAAGGCAATGACACTGCATACGATGTTAAATGATTAAATGTGCCGTTGTCTCTTTCATGGAACAGAAATTAGACAATTTTCGACGTACCCGTCTATCCTGACTGGTTGAGTTGTCTTGGGCAGCTTGACCTCTGTCCACAGCCACGTTTCAAAAAACTTTGAACGGACATAGACGTCACGCTCCACTTCGTCCAAATCATCGTCGTCATCATATTCAAATTCATTCAGAGTTTCTACCTCAACTTTAACCTTCAAAGCTTCAGACCTTTCAACTAATAACAAATAAATAAATAAGCAGCATTGCAGGCAGCGTCATCAATGTACTTGTGTAAATAGAGATCTAATACAAAATAAATAAGCAGTATTGTAGGCAGCGTACTCGTGTAAATGGAGATCTGAGCATCTTAACAAGCTGCAATGCTACCCTGGTAGGCAAAACAGTTGGTATTATTTCACCACCAATTCCCATGGTTTTGGTGCAAACCCAATTAGCACCATGTGCTTATTCAATAATCATTAAAAAGTGTTTAGTTAAACTCACCGGCGCTGTGCAACATAGGCATTACAATAGGATGCATATGCCTTGCATAGGCCCTCAATCTCACGTGCCCTGCAGACATGGTAGGCATTGGGATGGTAGTGAGCGGTACTGTAGTAGGGGCTGTCGTGGTGGGTGGGAGCTGTGTGGCACCCAGCTCCTCCCCCCTGTACTGGGAGCAGCAGTGCAGAAAGGCCCGGATGCACTCCCAGCCCTCTGTCACATAGTGGGACCTCCGGACGCAGGAGTAATCCATGGGGATCTCCTTCATCCCGTCCTGGCAGCACCGCTTCAGGGTCTTCTCATGGTACTGGCTCTCTGGAGGGGTGCAGTGGGGTGGCCGGAGGGGGGGGGTACATGTTCAGTTTTTCTCCACAAATACCTCAGTTCAGCACACTTTTTTAGTCTGGTGTAAATGTAATATATTGCAATATATTGTGAATGTTGACTTATATAAGAAAAATATAGTTATATAGTGCATATACTGCAATATTTGAAAGTCGCAATCGTTTGTACATTTGCCCATATATTGTGATGCGTTGCCGTATATTGACACTACATTTTCTTTCAATATATCTTTAGTGTATTCCATTTAGGGTCGAGTCCAAACCCAGCACACTTCCAGTTGAAAACATTTATTTTCAACATTGCTTAGTTTATCTTATTAGTTTATTCTTTGATCCTATTTGTTTAGTTTACACACCTCTGCCAAGACTAGGCTCCATCACGCACTGAAATATATGTTTAGAATGAGCTGAAATTTGTACTTTTGTATTATTGTTTCATCATTTTTATGCAGAAGATGCAACCAAATGATGTCAGCCCTTAAAGTTTTATCAACGTGGCCACGCATCCTCTCTAGCCGTCACTCACCCAGAGTGGTCCTGTACTGCATGGGCTTCACAGAGCGCCTCCTCCTGGTTTGTTTGGGGCACTGCACACCTGCGGGTGAGGAGTAGATGAAGCGCAACATCCGTCACATATTTATTTCACTATTTATTTTTCTGCCTTATTGTTCCATTTTGGAACCAACAGTCGCGCAACCCCTACGCCACCCGCATGGGAAGCATAGCTTGTTCAAAAGTCAGCGGCTACATTCTAAACTGCACGATACTGCATTATACAGGAGGGTTAGTGTTAATCAGGGAAGAGCCGAATGCCTCACAAACAACTGGTAACCTGCAGGTGCCTGGTGAGTAGCCAAGGCAAAGTATCTGCATGTAACACAAAGATCTTCGGCCAAACAGTCCACACCCATCCTGGCAGGCACAGACTAGTGATTACTGAGCAACAGAGTTCAGACTGTGAGTGATGTTTGAGCAACAGAGTTCAGACGGTGAGTGATGTCTGAGCAACAGAGTTCAGACTGTGAGTGATGTCTGAGCAACAGAGTTCAGACTGTGAGTGATGTTTCAGCAACAGAGTTCAGACTGTGAGTGATGTTTCAGCAACAAGTTCAGACTGCGAGTGATGTTTCAGCAACAGAGTTCAGACTGTGAGAGATGTTTGAGCAACAGAGTTCCGACTGTGAGCGATGTTTGAGCAACAGAGTTCAGACTGTGAGTGATGTTTCAGCAACAGAGTTCCGACTGTGAGCGATGTTTGAGCAACAGAGTTCAGACTGTGAGCGATGTTTGAGTAACAGAGTTCAGACTGTGCTTGGGGCAAGCCCATTCACAGGCTGACACATTGACAAATCCAACAGCACGCACAGCGTTCAACAAGCAATTTCACCTCCAGCTACAAATAATTACATTCTGGTGCAGGTGAAGATTACCCAGACGAACATCCCATTCAAGCTAGCTATTCTCTTCATATTTGTGTATGCAGAAATAACGAGTCTATTTGATCTGTTTCAAGTCATCACATTTCATCATAAATGACTGATGAATCCAGTGCAAAGACGATTCAGTGAGTGAAGTAAGTCTGCATGTATGCCTGTCATGGGAAATCAATTATTGGCTAACTTGCTGAAATCTCTGTTCCTGTTCTCACCAGCCAGGTCTTAGGGGGTGGAAGTCATCACAAACAAACACAGAGTCCCGACAAACACAACCTCTGGACCGAGGGGAGGAAAGCAGGCTGCTGTGTGTGAAGCGCCGGGGTGGGCGGAGCTTACTTCGTCTCTGAGGCATGGCCTTGGCGTTGTTGGAGTGGAAGAACAGCCCGGCGTCGGCGAACACCCCCATGCTGTTAGTGCCCCCTCCGGGAGTGCAGCCCATGTCCCGCCTCTCCACCACATCCCAGATCTGAGGTTAGGTAAATAGCACAGACTCATTACAAATAAGCATTCATCTAGATAAAGATGGGGGTGCAGGGGTAGAGGGTGAGAGGTGTGGGGGTGTGGTGAGAGGTGTGGAGATGGGGTGAGAGGGTGAGTGTTGTGGTGAGAGGGTGAAGAGGTCAGGATTAGAAGTGTGAGAGGTGTGGATGGCAGTATGGTGCTTACACTGCGCTGGGTGAGTCTGTTCCTCCTGTTCAGCAGGAACACAGCGTTATCCACAGCCAGCAGGCTGACCCTGGCACCTGGGTCACCTCTGACCTGGAACTCAATGGGATTTCCTGGCTCGAATCTGCTCTCCTTTTCCTTGCCCACGCTGAGCTGTGGGGACGAGAGGAAGTGACTGTCACTGAACATCCCTGACCACGCCCTTCACCACTCACTGCTCCTCCTAATGTTGCACAGATGGGCTTTGCCGGAGTAGTGGAGCACAGAGCGCTTCGCAATGCTTAGAGATGGCAATAAACAATTCGCAACGACAGCCATCTATGTTGGAAATGTGCAATCTGTAGTAACTCACAAGACTGATTTTTTACACTTTGCAAAATCACTTTTTCACCGCTCACCACCTGCTGTTAGTTCTCTGTATTTCCTACAACTTCAGCATCACGATGAATAATTACGTCATACTGAGAAACTTATCTCTGCATTATAATAAGCGCTTAGTTTCACTAAAGAACTCAACAGGCCTCAGAGCCCCTTTCCCCCACAACCCAAAGTGAAACTCACAGTCCCCACGCATGTGTCCTCCACGTCCACACGCACTGAATCGGCCACAATTTCAGACTCTCTGCTCCAGGGGAGGATGTAATAGACGACGAGACGGAAGGAAGGGATCATCTTCTTTGTGACGAGGACGGGAACGTTAATCATCTCCTGTCCGCTCTCCCGCACCACATGCCGCGCGTCCACAATCTTCCCCTTATTCAGCACCTCAAAGGAACAACACAGAGCTTAAATGGAGAGAGAGAGAGAGGGAGAGGGAGAGAGATGAGGAGAGAGAAAGAGAGATGGGGAGAGAGAGGGAGATGGAGAGAGGGAGGGAGGGAGGGAGAGATGGGGAGAGGGAGGGAGGGAGAGAGAGAGAGATGGAGAGAGGGAGGGAGGGAGGGAGAGGGAGGGGGGGAGAGGGACAGAAAGAGGAAAAGAGTGAAAAAAGATCAAATCAAATAAGAGATAAAGTGAGTTGAGAAAAAAGGAGAGGAAGCATGAAATGATAGTTAAAAGGGTAGAACGAGTGCCAGAGAGAGGAGGTACTTTGAGCCGGCATGCAAGACAAGCAAGCCCAATGGCACAGATGAAGAATTTCATCACATATGAAGACATACTGTATGAATTTTTCACATGGTCATTCCCTCTAGCATACATTAAGAAGTAAGGCAGTTACTGTATGTGTCTGCAGTGCAGTGCAGTGCAGTGCAGTGCAGTGGCAAAGGAACTGGGCTTGTAACTCCGAGGATGTTGCCGGTTTGAACCTCTGGTAGGACATTGTGCTGTGCCCTTGACCTTGCGCTGTGCACTTAATCTGAATTGATTTGAGTTTGAGATCCCTGGTCGAGAGTGTGTAAAAAAACTAAATCTGTCTCATTTGCTCTGGATAACAGCATCCGTTACGCGCATGTGAAGCTGCACTGCACGGACGCACCAGGTAGGTCAAACGCTTGATCATGTCCTTGTGTTCTTGAAGTTCATTTCTGAAGTGCAGCACAAAGTTGACCGTTTCCCCTGCAGACGCCTTGTCCGGGGATGAGATGTACAGGTAGTTTTTGGAAGCAAAGTTAAAGGGGTTGTATGGATTCAGTTCCATCTGGTGTCTGGCCTGGTGCTCAGACTTCAGGTCGGCCTTCTTGGTTTCCGCCTGCGGATAAATAAAGAATGCGCTGCCGATCAGATACAGGACAACAACCTCCGCAGAACCTTACCCCTGGGGAACTGTAACTGAACACACCGTGTTACGCCAGTGCACCAGACCACACGCACATGCCCGCCGAGCAACTCGTAAGAATGTTCCGGAGTCCCTCTCTAACCATCAGTACGCAACACTGGACCAACCTAGCTTTAAAATGAGCTTAAAATAAACTTTCTGCACTTTTCTTGCAGAGGTAAAAGGGACTTTACAGAAAAAATAATGTAAAACAAATAAATTCATGATAAAGATCGGGAGAAATCGAGAGAAAAAATAACAAATAAAAACAATAATGGAAGATTGATCAATCTAGATAAAAGAACAGTGAAGAAACCTCACATGGTTAAAAGCAGATGTATAAAACAACGCATATGAAAGTGCCCAGGGGGGGTTGCAAAGAAAGACACTCACAGTAATATTATATGAGTGGAAGATCGCTGGCATGTTCACAGCCAGCCGGACGGAGCCAGAGTGAGAGGTAACAGGGCTGTCCTGCAGGTTCAGCTGAAAAGGAACGTTGGGGGCCGGCGAACCGTCGTGGTGGGTCACCTCAACCTAAACACGGCCCAACACGGAATGAAGCACGGGGCATTCGGCTCATTCATTCGAAGCTGCTGTCAAATTAAAATTCTAATATAAAAGGTACATCGATTTACATTTCTTTGCTTCTTTTAGTGGATTGATATGTTGGAATTTTTATGTTTAGAAGCAGCCATTGGAGTGCGACATGTTGAAAGCAACCGCTTCACACATTATTCCCACCATATACTGTATATTCTCTCCTATGTCGTTCACTTGATGTGCTGAATACCAAGTCCACATTCAAATTCTATGTAGAACAGGTTACAGGATTCCAAGCGTGATCAAATATACTCTGTCAGAGTGAAATGTACTCTCATCAGATTTGGTTTAACACAAAATATTTAATTGTGAACAGTATGACGTGATGACAAGATGATAAGACGCTACCACTGTAGGTCAAGAAAAAACATTGGCGGGATTAATGGTCACAGAACTGGGCTTGTAACTCTAAAGCTTGTAGGTTTTATTCCCGGGTCTAGAACTGCCGTTGTGCCTGTAAGCAGGATATCTTAACCTGAACTGCTTCAGTAAAAATCCAGCTGTGCAAATGGATCGCATGTTGAACTACAAAAATGATCTCTGTAAGTCATCGGGTAAAGGCCAAAATATGATGTGATTTAATGTTGCATTGTGGGAAAGTGAGGTTGTTACCGTCATGTGGAACGGCAAACCAGGTTTGAAGTACTGGGGGGTGTTGCTGAAGTAGATTTTGTAAGGGGACTCCACGATCTTGATGCCAGATCGCTCTGCCTCCACAAGGTCACTGCCTAACGGTGACGGAGAAAACACTTTAAAATCTCGCACTTGCATTTTGTGCTGAGACGTTATCAAATCGTTATCTTTCCTATAAACATACAATCTTACCTGTAGCCGTGAGCACAGAAGCTCGAATATATATGAGGCAGCCCACCAGGTCATGGATGTTCGGATAGACTTTCCTGATGTCATCGATCGTCAAAATAGCAGAGCCTTGCTCCAGCTACAAAGGTGCAAGACACAACAGATCCCCCAGACCGGACTCAAGCACATATTTCATATAATTTAATCGTCATATCATTTAGATGCTGGTAGAATTTGAAAACACTACTACAGATCACTCGGAATTCTCAGCAAGGCATGTTATGAAAATGTTTTTACAATTATGTGAAAGAATCTATATGTGCATTTAAAAATTGTCAGTAATCTGCAAGACTTTTTCCAGTTGACAGAAGAGTTGTCGGATTCCAAATGAAACGTCTGACCCTGGTCTGAGATCCTATGATGTGCACATGGCAGCACGGCGATGGACAAATGTGTTGTTGCATATGAGAAGGTATCAGAGAGACGAGCACCACATTTCTCTACAGCCCACAAAGCAGGAGCCCTCCTCTGACTGCGTGAATCAACACCGTAGAACTGAGCTAAAATGAGAATAGAAAAAGCAACCGGAGGTTCACTCACATTCGTAAGAGGCTTCATCGTATGAGATAACAATCTTTTCTCCTTGTTCACTTCCACACCAAAAACAACATATGCTGTCCCATCCACCGGCTTCCCGTAGAGATACCTACAGAACAATATGGAAAAAATGTAATCTCCTCGTCGCTGTAAAACAGGGTGGGTTTTGGTAAAAACTAAACAGCCATCAACCATTCTCGATTGTTCATGTGGGTCACTCTCTCAAGGCCAACAAAACCCACACATCTATAGTTTTATCATTATTAGTACAGGCTGATGAACCATAACATTTCATTAAAACTGTATTTTGTTTTCTCCAAAGGCTGACTAATCACAGTTGCCTAATAGCATCAGCGAAACTAAATAGGGCAGAAGCGTCTGCCACACCCAAAAATATCCCCAGGCCTTTCACCCCAGCTGCCCATTCTCCGTGGCCCACCTCGCCGTGATGTCGACAACCAGCTCGGTGTCGAGCACGCTGAAATAGGACTTCCTGGGAGTCAGTGTGACATTGAAAGCCGGCAGCACTGGAATAAAAAGCAAACCGTGGGACACATAAATCTCCAGACATAGGTCCTTCCACTACACAGTCTGTAGTCATTACACAGTCTGTAGTCTCAGGTTATCACTGGAAAACTGCATCAGGAGGACACAGACCTAACTGTAAACTTTTAAAGATGACTTGATGACGGGTGGTTATTCTCAGAAGGTTGTGTAAAGCCATGTTGTGACAAAATGAAAACACCTACCGTATTTTCGCACTTCAAACTCAGAGCTGAATTGGTTTTGTGGCCTGTTGTCAAATTTCGCAATTATCTTCCACATTCCCTCGCTGTGTAAAAGGGGGGGGTAAAACCATATGTTGTATGAACTTGCAACATAAAAAGTGTTAGGTTTGATTCATTACTGTAATTAATTCATTGTCATTATTATTGCAAGGGTGTAAGAACTGAACTGGACTAAAAGTAAGAAAATGGCAAGAAACTAACAAAAGCAAACCCTCTGACTCACTTTGCAATGTCAGCCAATCGATACTCCTCTGAATAGATTCCATTCATGGCCATGATCCTTGGAACGTCATGAATCACTATACCATCAGGGTTCTTAACAGTGAAACAAAATGGCATAATCACCCTGGAAGCACTTCCCAGTAACAGCACATGCCCACAATGACCTGCTGCGGTTTATTTTGTTTCAGGGTGTGCAAAATAATAACTCCATGAAAGTTGGATGCACACACACACACACACTCAGGCACATGCGGGTGCACACACACACACATATTATATATATATATATAGATAAAAACATCAACTACCTGTAACTCAATTGATACAGAGCTGCTGAAAGCACTGAAGGCCGGGCTGGACACAAACGTTCTGTAACGCACTGCAGGAGACAAGAGAAGGGAAGAGATAGTCTGCTCACACACACAGTGGAACCCCTTAAAGCTGGTGAGACAGTCCGCTCACACACACAGTGGGACCTCTTAAAGCTGGTGAGACAGTCCGCTCACACACACAGTGGAACCCCTTAAAGCTGGTGAGACAGTCCGCTCACACAAACAGTCTGACTTCTTAAACCAGGTGAGACAATCCGCACATACACACAGTGGAACTCCTTAAAGCTGGTGAGACAGTCTGCTCACACACACAGTGGGACCTCTTAAAGCTGGTGAGACAGTCCGCTCACATACACAGTGGGACCTCTTAAAGCTGGTGAGACAGCCCGCTCACATACACACAGTGGGACCTCTTATAGCTGGTGAGACAGCCCGCTCACATACACACAGTGGGACCTCTTATAGCTGGTGAGATAGTTCCTTGATTTGGAAACCCGTGTTGGGGCATTTGTTTGATCATCACCATCTACATGTAAATATGCTGAGTCTCAAGGTGAACCTCTTCAAACTGTGGCAGAGATAGGATTGAAATGGGGTTGCCAGCGTGCTGCTGCAGACTCTGCCCACACTCACCGGCATCTCCTGGGTTGTAGAGAGGCTTGTCCGTCTGAATGAAGATGTAGCCGGAGTGGAAGGACACCATCACCACCGCTTCCACCACATGGATACCACCAAAGTCAACTTTCAGGTACACATACTGGTTGGTTTGCTTCTCTCTGTGAAGATGCGTTGAGTCAACCTGGAGGAAGCAGAGCTCGAAATTTGAGATGTTCCCTTGGGAGAGCTTCTGTTTTACATTATCGCGAACACACTGGACATCGCATTGCTCTTATCAGCTCAATACAAAATGTAATTAATTCCCAAAGATGAGCAGTTTTCCACAGCTTTCCATTTATCAATGAGAGTCATGCCTCCATTTTTTAACTGCCTAGTCCAGTGGCACCCAACCCTGTTCCTGGAGATCTACCGTCCTATAGGTTTTCACTCCAACCCTAACAAAGCACACCTCAACAGCTAAAGATCTCATAGCACTGCTAATTAGTAGAATCAGGTGTGCCAAATTAGGATTGAAATGAAAACCTACAGGACAGTACATCTCGGACACGGTGGCATAGTGGTTAGCACTGTTGCCTCACAGCAAGAAGGTCGTGGGTTCGAATCTCGGATGGGGCCTTTCTGTGTGGAGTTTGCATGTTCTCCCCGTGTTCGTGTGGGTTTACTCCGGGTACTCCGGTTTCCTCCCACACTCAAAGACATGCATGATAGGTGCACTCCTGCAGGTGCCCTTGACCAAGGCACTTGCCTCAGAACTGGAGTTGGTCCCTGGGCGCTGCCCTGTGGCTGCCCACTGCTTCTAGGTAACTAAGGATGGGTCAAATGCAGAAGAAAAATTACCCCACGGGGTTCAATAAAGTATATCTTATCTTATCTTATCTCCTGGAGCAGGGTTGGGGAACACTGGTCTAGCCTTACCTTGATAGTCTTAAGGGCCTGGTAGTAATTCAGACCATTGAGAAGCACAGTGTCATCAAATAACTGAAGCGACTTCTCCGGATAGTTTTGAAATGTTATTGTGACCGTCAGAGGTTTTGACAGTCCATGTGCCTCCAGGAAAATATTCTCTTCACTATCCGTTCTGAGGAGGCTTGGAGCCAGCAGCACAAATCTAAAAAAAAAAGGAAAGGACCGGTGGGAGGGAATCGTTGCTTTAAACATGGCAACCCAGCCGCAGTCACTCCAATGATCACTTTCAATGTCAACTCCAGTTTTACTGGACACTACGAAAAAATGTATAGTTCTACTGGACAGTAGAAAAAAAAGTATAGTTCTACTGGACACTATTAAAAAATTTTGTTTCACTGGACACTATTAAAAAATGTATATAGCTCATCCTGTTGAGGTTATGTTCCAGTGTGTACAGTGCAGTCCGTAGGTATTTGGACAGTGACACAATTTTAGTTGTTTTGGCTCTGTAGCACATTGAATTAGAAATTTTAAAATTAACATATGCACGTATTAACATATACACTTTAACCCCATATTCATTGTTCCATTTCAAATCCAATGTGCTGCAGTACAGAGCCTATGTCCATACACAGGAGGAAAGCTATACCTTGGTTCATGGTTGACGTGGTTGAGACGGTTTCTATAAAGAAATATAAATGCTTAATGTTACAGGGTAATGGCTCGGTCTACATTTCTCTGCAAATTTGTAAGAGGAAATGTAATTATTAATGTAATTATAAATAGGTAAATGCTGTACCTTTCATTTAAAACTATGGGCCTGATTCACTAAGACTTTTAGCGGGTGCAAAAACTTTTAGCACACGTAAAAGCAATAACACAACCAATGATTGCTGCAAAACAGGCACTATTAAATCAGGCACTATTTCAATTATTATTACTCGAGCAAATATATTAACATACTGTATATACTATTGTATGTTTTATATAAAACCCTATTATCTTTTTTGTGAAACAAAATGATATTGTATTATATATCAGATGAATTTAGCAGATGCTATACTCCTTAAAACAGGAACATATCACACAGGCAAGAAATAGAGCTGAGCAAAATAATCAATATGTTGACTTTGTAAACAGACCCCTCAATTCCAAGCAACAGAGATTAGAATGTCATGCAACAGGTTAAGTTGTGCAATACATAGGTTCAAAAGTTGATGGAGCAGGTGACTCTCTCTGCTGCTGGAGCCTGGGATTGCATAGGAACAGATACTGTAAGGATTGGATGCCATACACAACAATAGAATATAATAGATTAACTTTTATTTTCACATTAGGGAACTTCAGTTGTAGCCCCAGCAGCAACAAAAAAAGACATAGACAGTGGGGCAGACCCACAACACACAAACAAACATATCAAATGAAGACATTAAATAGAATCATTGCATTAATCAAACTAATTAAGTGAATTAAAGTGGAATACAGACATGATTTATATTAATATTAATATCAGCGAAAGAGAATGTACTAAAATTAACTTACATATCAGACCAGCGGCGGATCGGAGGCCTATTGTAGAAATGCAAAAGCGTATCATTACGAGAGCTGTCTTCCTGCCCGTGCAGAACAGACTGCATCTACTGCATCGGATTAGCATAACAAAAGAAAATAAACAATAGGCTGAAGATAATGGTGATAGTTTTAGTTCTCTGACTATATTCAACTGGAAAAGACAAAGCACAAACAATGGGATTCTAATGCTAAGAGATGGGTAGGCTACGTGGTATAAGAATGTAGTTTTATTTTTTTTAAATAATAAATTTAAACTTACGGACTCCAACGTCGAGACCAATAACTGTAACAAACAAAGATTAATTAATCAGAATGTTATTCAGTGTGGCAGATTGGTAACACACACACACACATACACAGATGTACATGTATTTCTGAAGCAGTACAAATCCAATTAAGTTAATTTCAACAAACAGCAGGATGTTATGTTAGAGAGAACATAAATGGCCCTGCTTCTGTCAGTTTCAAGGATGGTGAATGAAAAAGAAGGATACTCACCGATCCTCAAAGGTGAATTGGGCTTGAAAGGTATAAAACAAGGTGACAAACCATAGTGTTCCGACACCTACCGCTTCCATTTCCACAGGTGTTATGGTCCACACTGAGTGGTTTTAGGGAATTCAAATATGGCAATGGTAGAGTGAAATTAATGAATAACTATACCTCTCTCTCACACACACACACACTGCCTATCTCTCTCTCTCTCTCTCTCTCAAAACAGAGATTATTTTTATTTTGTTATATATATGTTGTAAACAGTTTTGTTTATTTTTATTTATTTACAAACCACAGCCATAAACCTATGGCAGTTTAGCACACTGACGAAGGCATGGCAAACAAAGTCTCAGTGTTAGTGCAGCAGACTGGGCTGGGCCAATCAGGGGACAGTGATCCGCAGTCGAGGTAGGCCTAATCCACAACACAGTTGCAGCAGAACATCCACCTGGGGGGTATACTATGAAGCAGGATTACGGAGTTAGCTGGAAAACTTCACTGGAACAGCTCTTTTTAGTTCAGTCACTGTTCCAGATTTGGGATGGTTATTTTGATGGTTTATTTCACTTGGAAAGTAATCAGGGAGATCATAATGGGTGCGCCAATAGTCTTTCCATTGTATTATCATCATCATCCATAAACCCGCTTATTCCTATTCAGGGTCACGGGGGGTGCTGGAGCCTATCCCAGCATGCATTGGGCGAGAGGCAGGAATACACCCTGGACAGGCCGCCAATCCATCACAGAGCACTCACACCATTCACTCACTCATTCATACCTATGGGCAATTTAGAGAGAAAACAAAGAGTAAAGTAGAAGTTTGTTTATTATTACTACACATTCAGATTAGGGTTTCAGAACACTACATAAATAGAAGGCTGTAAGCAGACTATTATTATTATTTTCTTACTTTTAACATTGACCTTATTGTTGTTTACTTAGTTCCAAAGGCTACCATAGCCCACAACAGCATGCCAGTACTATTTGGGCCTGGGGCTGTGTTATTTAATTTAATTTGTGGGGTGGACTATTCGCCGTTGACCACAGGGTGTTGAATTACAAACCAATTGTCAACGATGACTGTAATGGTAAGTCCTCTTTCAATAGACAACTGTCGACAAACAGGTGGTCCGAACTAAAATAAAGACAGCTGTAAACATTAGTTGCCTTGGTAAAAGTTTTCCATCCGAAAACCATTTCTTCCCAAAAATGGAGTCAAATGAACAATCTGTAATGGAGGGATTAATTTCCTTCGCCAGTGTATCCATGCTAAGGGGGACGCACGACGGAGTTCCGATAGGGCAGTTCCTGACATTTCAAAATATCTTCAGTATATCTCCAAGCGTAAGCAGGCAACAATCAGTTTTTTAATTTTACAGGAAACTCTGAACCAGCTGCTGGAAGAATCCCAGCAATCGACTAAGGAGAAAAAAAACCTGAAGGCAAGGCTTAGGAAGAGGAGGAAAAACAGACAGAGCGCTAAAGCGGTAAGTAGCGTAAAAGGTAAAGAATGGGGAAACCTGAAAGGGGGGGAAAAGAATGTGTGCAAATATGACACCGCACTGGTGATAAAAAAAAAAAAACATAGGAAACTTAAAGACAATGATGGTATTAAGCTGCAATACACAGTGTACACATTACTTCAAATGGGATTGTGAAGATGAGATGAGTTCAAGTGATTAAATGCGATCCGACGTGCAGATATGACCAGCAGCGTGCCGTTGACCATCTGTGCTACACGCTAAAGAGTTTGACAGACTTACTCTGAATTTTCACTTTTGCATGGAGCCCCAGACATTTTTACCTTTCATATTTCATGAAGTAACTCAGTAAGGGAGATTTGAAAATGCATATCCTCATGGGAGAGGAAGGCCAAGAAAATATTACATTAATAATAATATCGTGCCACCCCCACGGTCCCACCCCCTCATTTTTCTCCAGCTAAACGCCGGAGCATCCAGTGGATCTCAGGAGGCAGACGACGTCTCAGGAGGGGCGGCCCGCCAATAAGCAGGCGTGACTGAGGTCCGTCCCCAATGAAGGCCACGTCAGACTGGAACCGAGCGGGGGGGAAATTTTTATTAAAAAAAGAATCGGTCATGGTTAGCAGTAGCGATGTTAACCGACAATAGGAATTTTAACCAATTAATCTCATCAGTGAAAAAGTTCCTTTTAAACAAATTGCAGCATAATGTTGGCGATTGGAATTTACATGCATATCAACTGGGGTGTGGGGGAAAACAATTCTTAAATCCAACACAAGAGGGTGCCACCATAACGTGATATCGGTTAGGTTTCGTTAACTTTCACATGCCTACGTTTCGTTCCCTTAGCTTTCACGTGACTTACTTAGGCAACGTTAGCTCTCAGAATCAGAGAACAAAATGAAGCGAGCAAAACTGAGTTCGGTTTAATCAAAACCTATACCTGCGCAATCAATTCTCCCTGAAACAAAGGGCAGACATGTTTATTTATTAAAAAATAAAAAAATTAAAAAAAAGTTTTCACCCACTGCCCTTGCTATAACGTTAGCCTAGTGTTAATATATATATATATATATATATATATATATAATAATCATTTTTTTTTTTTTTTAAAGAGGACAATAGCTAAATTTGGGACATAAGAGAGCAGAATCCGACCGACAGCAGAATGTACATATGCTGCGTGAGTGTAGATTTTAAAGCCACCTGCTTGCGTTTGACCCATTTGCTTGAGGGAAAATTATAATTATACTCTATAGGGAAAATCACTCGGTTAATTAGTTTTGTAAAGTTGATTATTGATAACCGTTTAGAGGCTACGATTTCAGCTCCCTTCTTGAGATCTTTGAAGTGGTGTGTCGCCGCTGTAGCCTTTATCTAGCCGACAATAACATTATTCTTATCTGGCTCTAGCCACATTTTTTCCCATACTGCAACGGATATAGCAACGTATGCCGGTGGAACACGCTTTCGGAATGGCTAGCTAACGTTAGCTCAATTAAGAAATTTTTCTGGCCTTGTGTTTCAAAGTTATTTGACAACGGGTGAGTGAAAATGTCTTTCTTTTTTTTACCGGCTCGCCGTAGCCAATTATAGGCTGCCTGTGTTGTTCGATTGTCAGTGTTGGGGAAGCTACTAAATCACTGTGCTCGCGGGAACATGACCGCAAAAACGGCCTCTCTTCAGACTAATATTAGCTTTTTTCTCCCGGTTAGGCTATTTTAAAATGTTCATGAATAGGCTAGCCTAAATTTATAGCGGTCTTATCGGATTAGCTTGGCAGGGTAGATGGCCTATGTTTCAATATGCGACTATTTTTAATGGTTCATGGATTTACGTCAATTTGTTTATAGCCTATTTAAGCTTTTCGGTTAACCGATAATGACCGATTAATGAGGGTCGACTATCGGCTAGAAAAAGATTGCCCAAATTTGCATCCCTAGTTACCTGCACTGTGGCTCTGACCTGTGCATCTACAGTCTACTGCCGTTTGTAACCGGTGGCAAAAAAAACACCGCTACTGTAGTTCCATCTGACAAATCAGCAAGCGTGAAAATACAACATGAGTTTGATTTCTAGCCTGGTGACTCAAAGAATTTGCTGTGATTCAACACAATGCAATAATCATGAATAGTTTTACACATTTTTGTACAGCTGAAGATACACTAAAACAAAAGCAAAATTCCTCTGACCGACAAAGTACAACAGTGCCCCAACTATACAGAGCTGAACTTTGCATTGAAACGACCATGGATCTGCCAGCGACAGTTCACCGTTCTCCACGAATCACTTCGTTTGCACTTGTGAACGTTAGTACAACCACCAGAGGGCGCTGAAGAGCCATCTGCAGCTGAAAAGACTGGAATTTTGCCGTTTTGCAAACATAGTTCTCGACTAAAAAAAAAACGGAATAATCCCAGCCTAATATTTCCCATCTTCGAGCGGCTTTTCAGGCAGCATTTTAGATTTCACTGCCTGCTGATTTGGAAGGCCCAATGACAACCGCAGGCCCGTTTCATAGTGCTTACACAGACCAATCAGAGCAGTCTGTGACAGTATATATCGCTCTCCTTTGAAACAACACAAAGTCCATTTGTGTAGTCTTTTACGTTCTGAATATTTACACAAAATGTCTGTTTAAAACCACCAATGCATGAGGAATAAACCAAACGCAGTTAGTTTCAATAAAACTTCTGAATGGCACGAGCACTTGAATGAATATATTTCAGACACTCATACAGAGCTCAGACTTTAAAGGAAGACTCTTACAATCCTGGAATTAGTGTGGAGACGCCACTCCTCCAAAACCTTAGACATAACCTTCTCAGTCCGAGTCACTGTAGTCTGCGACTAGAGACCTCACAATGCTGGAGTGCGTATCACTGTCCTCCGCTATCCCAGAAGTCCCTGATGCTGCAGAAGCTTCAACCCCTTCGGGAATGTCCTTGTTGTCAGCTACCTCTTCTTCTTCCTGTTTGGGCTGTGTCACGGTGAAATGGGTCCCCCCGGTGTCGGGTTCCTTTCTCTCTGAGAGTCGAGGCTGGGCCCCGGCGCTGTGCATGCAGCCAGGGTCAGACTTCCTGCGGACCGCGGGGGCCTGAGGCATGCCGCTGTTGGCCTTTCTGCGGATGAGACTGAGGGTGCTGGTGGCTGGGGGTATCTGCAGTCTGAGGGGGGCGCTCTTCCCCGTCAGGGCCAGCTTTTGGAGGAGGCTGCCAGCCGCGCCCTTCTGGGACCCCGCTGTGGGGCAGAACCACGAGCGGAAGGAGATTTCCTTACGCTTGGTCTGCTGCCGGTCATCGTAGGCTGAGGAGGAAAGAGCCAGGAGCAAAAAACAGAGCGAGCAAGAGCAGAGACGGATGAGGAAGAGCCCAACCATAAGACCATAGAGAACACATGTATGCAGTACTGTAGCATCAATTAAATGTGTGTGTGCGCGTGTGTGTGTGCATGTGTGCGGCGTCTTGTGTGTGTGTGTGTGTGTGTGTGTGTGCGCGCGCGTGCATGCGTGCACATGTGTGTATGGGTTGTGGTAAACTCACAGTCAGGGCTCTGGAAGGTGAGCAGAGCTGCTAGTCTCTTGTCCTCCTCTCTCTCTGGCAGCAGTGGGATGGACAGACCTGTTCTCTTCCGCACGACATTGTCTTTCTCCTCCTCCTCTGCCATCACCTTTTTCTCAACCTGTGAAACCGGTCACACACACACACACACACACACACACACGTTTATGCTCACGCCGATTTTTCTTTTCTTTATTTTTTAATTTTTAATTTGTATACTGTATATCTAATTCCCATACCAATCTGGAATGTCCAACTGTCTGCAACCGCAGCCATTTTCAATGAGTGAACCACCCTGACAATTCAGGAGAGCTGGGACACCCTTAGCTCTCATCCGAAACACACGCTGTCCAACAGCTACTTCTTTTTGCATCAAAGACTGCAGCTAAGCATGCACAGACCAGAGTTGGAGGAAGACCTTTCACACGCAGCTTTGACATGCAATCTTACGAGCGCCCTTATTGGCCAGCGGGGGTCGTCCGAGAGTGATGAAACGTGGATCCCGGTCCAACTGAACCCTCCCATATCCTGTGCGACTCAACGGCAGTTGTACGTTGCGCTGTGGCGCTACCAGCCACAGTGGGCACGGGCACAGCCTGGATTCGATGCAAAGCCGTTTGGCTCATCTATGCACAACATAAATGAGCCATCCAGCAGCCTTACACGGACATATTTGATGTGGGGGGAAAGAGCATGCAGTGCCTCCAGATAGCAGAGAATCAGGACAGGCACTGAATGCATCTTATGTGTGAGCCTCAAGTAACAATGTGAGCACTGCGTAATCTTCACTCCCCGAGATCAGAGACATGTTTATCACTGACATATTATTACATTACAAATTATGGTCGTTGGCTTTGTGTCACATACATATTCAATCAGCAGAACAGCGGTCGATTCAACCATGGCTGCTTAAGTTGTCTTTTGTTCAGACGGTTAAACCTCCTGTAGCTGCCAGAGAAACAACTCCTCCTTCTGCGGTCAGCTCACACTTCAAGACACTCACTCTGAACTTCCTGCGGAGGGAGCTGTTGAGCTGGAAGTCGTTCTTCCAGCTGGACTGCATGTCCTGCAGCTCGGAGAGGGAGGGCAGGGAGGCGCGTAGCTTCTCCTTGTCCCGCCCCCCATGGTCCAGCTTGTACATGGCGTCAGTCTCCAGCTTCTCCTTCTCGCTGTGCTCTGACAGACAGACAGACAGACAGGGATACACCTCAGTCAGCAGACAGACAGTGACCGACTGCATTTTAAAGCCAGACAGACAGAGTGATGGCCGCCATTCACCAGACCGATATGGAGAAGAAGTCATGTTAGGAGAAAGAGAGACAGGGGCAGACAGAGAGCGAGTGACAGACACAGTGAGATATAAAAACAGACAGTGAGAGACAGAGACACATAATGAGATACAGAGACACAGACAATGAGACAGACAGAGAGTGAGTGACAAAGACGCAGTGAGGTATGGAGACAGACACACACAGTGAGAGATAGAGACAGTGAGATATAGAGACACACAGTGAGATATAAAAACAGACAGTGAGAGACAGACACACAGTGAGATCAGCACCTGTAGTGAGAATCTGCTCGTTGTCTGCCATGTCCCAGCGTTCCTCCTTGCGATTTGCTCCACAGACAATGACATAATCGCATGTGGCCGGGTCGGTCTGCATCTCGATGTAGTTCACACACAGGTGACACTTCATCCGGAACCTGAGGAGAGAGGTCAAGATATGTTCACAAACCCCCCACACAAATTAAATCTGACAACAGCTCACACACTCACCACAGATACTACATCTGAGAAAGAGCTTTGACACTAGATAAAGAAATGTATCTCCCCCTCACCTATATATAGGGGTAGTGTAGTAATTCCCCACTTTCTTCTTTTCTGCATTATATCGTACTCCTGTGAAACAATGACACACAAAAATAAAAATTATATCCAAATTGGGGGGCAGGTATAATTCAAATATATTTTTTTTTTTTTTTTTAAATATTCTTCTGGCACTAGTCAATGATGTCACATGAGCATAGACGGCATAGACCTTGCCCCTCTAATCCAACCTCAACATTAAATCAATGTTAAAAGTTTATTTCAGTCAAAAAAATAATAATGCAAATATAAGTTAAAAAATATTTATTCAAACTAAATTGAAGAATAATTCTAAAAAGTATTTTTTCCCCTCCAAGTTATACATTGGACACTGTTTTGACTTCATACAATCCAGTGCTGCCCTCTAGTGGAACATTGGAAGGCCGGCAAGCCATAAAATGCACGCGTCAACATACAGCAGCCAACCAAAAGAGAAACGCACACAAAAAACCACAAACATGCATAAAGACACACACAATCTCTCTCTCTCTCACACACACACACACACACACACACACAGAAGCGTGAGGACCATACCCATGCCAATGTGGTTCTTACAGCCGTCACACCAGATATTGTAGGGCATCTCAAACCTGAAAACAGAGGGAGCCCTCCGGTCAAGTACTCTCAAACAGTCAGTGTTATAAACTATGATAACACAGCATACAGTCTCAAAGCATTTAGCAGTGGCTGAGAATTCCCTTTGGAAAGTGTATCACTCACACACATATTTTGAAGTAAGCCAGTCGGAGTAGGCTAGTCTCTGTGTTTCAATGACCGTTTCATGCAATTCATAATTCAAAAAATAACCTTTAGTTAACATTAGAGATACATTTAGAGACGTCGTCTTATACATCGCTCATCAGTTCCCATGCTGGCTGGATCGCTAGCCATCGAGCTAACAATTTAGTGTTAGTCAGATTGCCATCTTAAGCCAACAATAGTTAGCTGGGACTAACTGTTGACTAGGAAAATCCCCAGATTTTCGCCAGATTCCCACCTTATGAACCACAGCTCCAGAAAAAAACACTGTATATACAAAGCAGCACACTGCATTTTGAAACAACATAATAGCATTGTAAAGTGTGTGTGCTCTAACCGTATGATGAGGATGCCCTGGGAGAGCTTCCTGGCCCTCTCGCGCAGTGGGTGACTGTTATTGTAGCCATTGAGCGAGCCATGCTGTAGAACAGAAAGAGACACAGACAGACGCGGAGTTCCGCTACGTTGTCATGTGGACAAAAGCACATAGTGTGCTGGGCAGAGACATACAATGACAAATACTCAGACACAGGCATTCGTCAACATGTCTGGAGGTCTACCCTTCCATCTCCTCCTCATTTATTCATTCATTCATTCTCTTTGCATTATTAATTCCCACTACAATCTCTCCATCTCACATATTCATTCACTTGCGCCCCCTCTCTGCGTCACACTCACCTTGGCTGGATCGAAGTCTGGAGGGTAGTACTTGTTAACTCCTTTTCTCTCACCCTGGAAGGATAGTAGCAGGTAAGGTAATATCAGGAATTACTCCTCACAGCAATAAGAACATAAAAATATAAGGCAGACCAGGACAAGAAACACAAACTAGGAACAAAAATAATTTGGTTGTTTTCCCACATCTCACTTGTCAAATGATATTCTTCTGGCTTTTTAACGTGTGCAATTTCTTGGCACTAACTGAGACACTTCAATGTGAACTCTGAATTGTTCTTATTACGAGTGATGCAGACTTGCCCATTTACAAATAAGTCATTGTTGGCATAACCACACAATTCCATTTGCTACATAATCAGGTGCTCCAATATAATAGACAAGTAACATTATTCAATTGCACTGGTAACTAACACGTTTATCCAAATGAAACATCTAACGATCACGGAAGCCATTCTAACACTGACCATCTTGGCGGTTGATGATCCTCACTCAGTCTGGCAATGGGGTTGGCTGCTTAAACCTATCGGGCACAGAAAATCAGATTGAAACACAGCACATACGACTCATTATGTAACCGCTACGTCCAATGTACAACGAAGGCGTGACCAATTTCATTTACGAAAGGACTGGCAATGTAATGTAAGGAAATGTCAACTTTCACACTGCGGAAATGACGAACTACAAAACACGAAAAACATAAAACGTTACCAACTGAAACTGCCAATTTAGACATCGCTTCCCAACTAACTTCAACAAAGCTGCTTAGGATAGTTTGGGGACTATAGGTAGCAAAATGACACCATTCCCAGTATCTAACATAAGTTATCTAGTTTTACATTAATCTTAAATGTATCATTGCATCAAGCCAGGGATTCCCTAGCCTGCTATAAAGCTAATTTAACAAATGTGGCGATCTCGTCGACCCACACGGTGGAAACATAGCCAAGTGTGTTTTCATTAGCGTTAGCGTTGTGCTGCTACCAAGCTATATACCGTGCTAGCTAACCTCTTTGCATTGTAAATAAATTATTAGCGCTCTAGAATAATATTGCCTCGAAACAGACTTTTTTTTTAAATACGGAAAACCAAATTGAAACACGTACTATTTACGGTTTAACGTAATCTCCAGTCCCAGAAGTGAAATACGTTCGCCCGCTTGTGTTTATTGATGAAAAACGTAACTTCCGTTTGAGTATAACGTCATGGGAAGTCACCATGGCTGTGTCCGAAATCGCTCACTCATTCACTCCTTCCCTATAAACTACTTAGGGAATCTACATAGAGCACTAGATAGGGATTGACTGGTGAAAGAAGGAGACGATTTCGGACACTACCGTTTCTGAGCAGGTTACTTGCGTGACTGTGGTCACCGGCTTGGTGAGAAAGCATGCAATAAACGGTAAAAAAAAGTTTTTATTTTTTATTTTGAACAAGGGTTTTGTTGTCTCATTGTAGGTAGATAGGTAAGTTAGGTAACTAGGTAATAATAATTGTTAAATAATTGTTAAATAAAAAATATATAGTTAACACTTTGTAATATATTTAATCTACCCCGTTTAGTTATATTTCGATTATAAAGCCACTGGCAGACGTGTGCTGTTTAATGTGCACTGTTTAGCAGTCCGCGAAAAATATCCGCCATACTATTTTCCAACCGCACTGTGGAAGTGTCGTAAGCAGGTCATAATACGTCCCACCAGTGTTGCCATATGTGCTTGTGCACCAGTATATGCTTGTGGGAAGCACATGTAAGAAAATAATTGACTCTGCTTATGATTTGGGAAGAACCCCTTCAGCAAAGATGGCATATAACAACAGCCGTGCCACCTTTTGTGTTGGGATTGGAGGCAGGAGG
Organism: Ilyophis sp. 1 JC-2022; assembly: GCA_022702515.1. NCBI lineage: Eukaryota > Metazoa > Chordata > Actinopteri > Anguilliformes > Synaphobranchidae > Ilyophis > Ilyophis sp. 1 JC-2022. The sequence goes on along the minus strand of CM040405.1, from coordinate 57,123,429 downwards.
GTCTTTCATTGGCAAGATTGCAAAGGAGGTTTTCAGGTAATTATTGTGAGTTACAAATAGTACCTTCATCCACCCAGAAATTCTTCTTCCTTTTAGTGAGGACCACAACACCTCAGACAGGACTCCAAGCCAAAACCCTGCCTCTCACCAGCATGCACATCGACAATGGCAATATCTTGATTAAAGAGTAAAGAGCAGTTTTCTAATGTGGTTGTCTGCATGGAGGGGCCTAGCTAGCCTTCTCCCACCAGTAGATGGCTACTGAGGGAGGAATTTCAAGCAAATTCCAACAGGGGAAACAAAATAAATAGGACCCGACTGAACATCAGATGAAATCTTGATTTCCATTTACTAAACCAAAAATAATAATAATATAAAGCACTTACCTATGTGATCCCATTTTCTGTATTTCTATTGAAATTGATACTGGACGGACCCAAACAGTAGAATTGGGAACAAGGACCACATCTTAGAATAAGTGACATTCAATACTTATGTTTGGCATACAGTAATAGTTATGAAATAAGAGAATTTACCTGTGATGATCTATGCAAAAGTTTCCTTTATACATGTCTCAGTAAATGTTTGCACATACAAAACCGAGTTGATTTAAATCTCTTAAAAGACAGTATGTGATCTCAGGAATTTGGAAAATTAACCCCGAGGTGACCTCAGAGCTCTCGCTGATGATATCATAGGTCAGGGCGTGTGGTAAAAATTATAGACCTAAGACATGATGAGCCCATGAGCTCATCCATAGGAACAAACCTGCTGCTGCTCCATTGTATAAGAGATATAACATTGACAGCATGTGAAAAACCTATATACACAATCATTCAAATGTGTTCTGAAAGTAACAGATTGACTTGAATAATAATAATATAATAATAATAATAATAATAATATAATAATAACTTTATTTGTATAGCACCTTTTTAATGCAAGGATACAAGGTGCTTTGACAGGCAAAGGAAAAATGACAAAATATATAACAAACAGAAGAACAAGAACAATAAGTATACAGAAATACAAGATAATAAAAAAGAGAGAAGAATAAATTAATAAATAAATAAAATAATACTTTTAAGTAAAAGCTCGTTTATAAAGGTGAGTTTTCAGGTTATTTTTGAAAGTGCATACTGAGTTTGCAGTTCTTAAGTTGAGTGGGAGGCTGTTCCAGAGTCTAGGCGCAACCACTGAGAAGGCACAGTCGCCCTTCGTCTTTAGCCTAGAATCTGGAATAACCAACAGATTCTGATTAGCAGATCTGAGTGTCCGGTTTGGTAAGTAAGGGGTAAGAAGCTCAACTATATAGGCAGGTGCTAAACCATTTAATGCTTTAAAAGTAATTAGTAAAATTTTAAAATCAACTCTAAAAGCAACTGGGAGCCAGTGTAAGGATGCTAGAATAGGGGTAATATGTTCTCTCCTATTTGTCCCAGTTAATAGCCTGGCGGCTGCATTCTGCACCACTTGGAGCTGGACCATAGTTTTGCGTCCCAGGCAACTATACAGCGAGTTGCAATAGTCTATGCGTGATGACACAAACGCATGTTTTTCTCTGTATCTTCAAAAGACAATATTTTTCTTATTTTGGAGATGTTCCTCAGTTGGTAGAAGCATGTCTGGACTGATTTCTTTATGTGACACTCAAAGTTAAGATGTTGATCAAAAATCACACCAAGATTTCTAGAAACAGATTTTACATTTAGTGCAAGAGAGCCTAAATTAGATTGAATTAAATCAGAGACATGCAATGACATGTGAATAGTGATTATAGAATAGAATAACTTTTAATTTCCTGTTAAGCAACTTCAGTTGTAGCCCCAGCAACAACAAAAAAAGACAGACAGTGGGGCAGACCCACAACACACAAACAAACATATCAAATAAAGACACTAATTAAGTGAATTAAAGTAAATTAAAGTAATACAGCCATGATTAAAAATAGTCCCCGCTGTTCCGAGTTGTCCAGTGGCATTAAAAAGTCTAACACACAAACACTACCTCCACGACTCTCCTCCATACACGCAGCGTCACGGTCTCTGTACACCGAACTGCGTCAGCCTTCCCAGTCACCGCTGGGAATTGTATCGATAATTGAACAGTGATTGTGCAATGATTCATGTAATTGTATTCGATATAGTTTTCTACATATCAAATATGATGTTTCTTTAATACTGAAAAAGCATTCATTAGATATATAGTTAATATATAGCTCTCATTTATTATATTGCCCAACACCATAAAAAAAAACCTGTAAACACATCACTTTAAAAACATTTTATATTAATATAGATATATTAATACCACTGGCAATAATATAGCACAATTGACAAATGATGGAATAAATATTCAGTTTTGATTCAAATTGATTCCTATTGTTTAGCTCCATGAATGGAAGTGATACAGAATTTTTGTTCAGGAGACTTGGTTTTGTGAAGCGCCTTCACTTGAGATACATTCATTGTAAAAATTCACTTTATGACAAATGCTCCTCCTGTCTTGAGTGAGGTAACTTCCTGGTTGCTCAGCACTCAAGGGATCATAGGCAGGGCTAACTTTTTGTGCGTTCAGATTCTGACCTCCATTACACACAGATAGCTAAAGCATCTCCTCATGAGAGATTGTAGTCCTCTGTATCTTTCTGCAATCTCACTGATCGGACCTGCAGTCTAGCAGAGCAGGATACAAACTGTGACCAAGTCACTTGCAAAGATCTCCAAGCAAAATGTACAAGCGCCATTACTCTCAAGAGCAAATGAGAACATTAGCTAAATTTGTGAATTGAGACATGAGAGATGACTACCAGTACTCTGATATTCTGTGACCTCATCTTTTCAACCAGTACTCCCCCAGATCTCTTGCCTTGGAAGAGGCTACACCTGATATTTGGACAGAGATCTGGAGACTCTTAGAGAGGGAGAGAGAGAAAGAGACAATAGAGAGACAAACAGAGAGAGAAGGGGGGGGGGAGAGAGAAATTGAGATACAGACAGAAAGAGAAGGGGGGAGATAGAGAGAAAAAGAGAGACAGACAGAGAGAGAGAAAGTGACTTCTCTGGCAGAGAGTGAGACCAGAGGGACAGGGAGCGACGGAGTGCGATGGGATGTGATGCTCACAGGGACGGGCTCACAGGCAGGTAGGCCCGGGCCAGATTTACGGTGTAAACAGGGGCCGCGGCGAGCGAGCGAGCTTGGGATTCCGGCACTAATTCCTACAGAATGCTTCCCATTACGAGCACGCCGCTCCACGCATTCCTGCCGCGTGCAGACAGGCCCTATATGGGCCGGCCCAAAGACCAGTGGATTGCTCAGCCCAGCCGGGGCCGTAAAGCCATCACCGTCTGGCATGAAGCCCTGCAGCGCCCTGTCACAGAGAGACTCAAAAGTCACTCTGTGACAGGGCTACACAAACGTCACCCTCCTGTCTCTGCCAACACCTTCATCACAAGGAGATGCAGATATACACATACATCTTGAACACACATACACACACATGCACATGCATACTCACTTGTACACACACACAAACATACATGCTCTCACACTCACATACAAGTACATATTAAGTTATCCACTGCAACTTCCATAAGTCACATCTAAAATATAAATTTCATTAATGCCAAAAGTCCATTACTGTATAGTTTTTTTATTTTATTTTATTTTATTTATACTTTATTGACCCTGTGGATTAATCTTTCCTCTGCATTTGACCTATCCTAACTACTTATGAGCAGTGGGCAGCCACAATGCAGTGCCCAGGGATCAACTCCAGCTTTGAGGCCAGTGCCTTGGTCAAGGGCAATGGCAGGAGTATACCTACCTAACTTATGTATATTTTAGACACATAAGTTTCTGATAATCTGCCAGCTTTACAATGGCTGGTATAGGGGCATTTTTGGTTTAAAATACGCTTCAAATAACTCTAAAGCTGCTTGTAAAACTATCTTGTTTCCAGAGGTCGTACTTGCAAAAAAAGAAAGACATTTAATTTTATTTTCGGTTGGAACTATATCCTATTGCACATGCTGATACCAATTCACTCAAGGAAAAAAGTACCAGCATAACATAAAAGTATATATTTATGTTTATAATTATGAATAAATGCTATTCATACAGCTTCTAGAAACATGACATTGCTGTACAAGCTGCTTTGGAATACCTGAGGTGTATTTTTGTGTACGTTTTAAACCACAAACCCACGAATGTCCATGTACCAGGCTGGTGATCAAAAACTTTAGTAAATATCAAAAATATCCTTCATCGGACACAAAAATAGTTTGAGCCAATTAAAAACAATACACACAAACTAAAATAACATTCTTTTTAAAAACTAAAGAAAGCGAGTTATCCCTTTTACTGCGTTTCCAGGTTTTCATAAGCCACAGCTCAAATTTTGGCAGGAATTTTATTATGGAATCTTAGGTGAACTGTAGCAGTAAAAAAAAAAGTACATAAACTTTTAAATTGTGAAATGTGTCAAAATGACATCATCAATCATTACAATTCTTTCTAGCTGTTTCTAGCTGTTTCATCTCTTCCTCTGTGGGCATTGTGTCATGGCTTCCCAGCTCCAATCCATTTTCCCCTGAAAGCCTGTGCCACGCACACATGACATATTGTCTGATGATGTCATCATTGCATCTGCTGCTCACCCATGCTTCACTTCCTGAGTCAGTCTCCTCCAATATCCTGCCAACTAGATAGGTCAAAAGGACAAAGGCAAATGAATCCCCAGGAAAATGGCTTACAACTACAGTTCTCTCACACACACACACACGCACACATGCATGCACACAGATAGACAAACATACAAATTGTAAGCTATACATTTTTATAATATGTTGTGTGAGGAAAATGTGTGTTTTTTGTACATGAAAAACCCTAACCATATTCTGATGCAGGCTGAAGACTCAGCTCTTCAGATTGCTCCATGGGTCCCCTGACCCCCTCGAGATAACATGCCTATTTATCATTATTTCTTTGGATTTCCCCTTGAATAATGTTACAGTTATAACTCTGTAAGATTACCTGTCTATTGGTACCGTTTTTTGTTATAGTACAAACTAAAGACAGTTGTTTGGGCCTCTGTACTTTCTTGGTGGTATCACAATGTTGTTTTCCTGAGAGTTATACTGTTATAGTGATACTAAACTACCTATACAGGGCCAATTCTATTGTACGTACTTCCTTTTTTTTTGCTTTTTTTGCTTTTTTGCTTTTCTATTTGTGTTTTTTGCTATTTTATAGTTAAGAATGTATAGCCGACTATATTCTATGTTCATTACCAGGGATAGCTCCTACGTTGTGAGAAACTTGTGCTTTGTCGGATTTGCTTTGTAGTTGTGTCAATGACCTTCAATATGTACTTCTTGTACGTCGCTTTGGATAAAAGCGTCTGCCAAATAACTGTAATGTAATGTCCTCCACTTGTGTACGTCGCTCTGGATAAGAGCGTCTGCTAAGTGACTGTAATGTAATGTCCTCCACTTGTGTACGTCGCTCTGGATAAGAGCGTCTGCTAAGTGACTGTAATGTAATGTCCTCCGCTTGTGTACGTCGCTCTGGATAAGAGCGTCTGCTAAGTGACTGTAATGTAATGTCCTCCGCTTGTGTACGTCGCTCTGGATAAGAGCGTCTGCTAAGTGACTGTAATGTAATGTCCTCCCCTTGTGTACGTCGCTCTGGATAAGAGCGTCTGCTAAGTGACTGTAATGTAATGTTCTCCCCTTGTGTACGTCGCTCTGGATAAGAGCGTCTGCTAAGTGACTGTAATGTAATGTCCTCCACTTGTGTACGTCGCTCTGGATAAGAGCGTCTGCTAAGTGACTGTAATGTAATGTCCTCCGCTTGTGTACGTCGCTCTGGATAAGAGCGTCTGCTAAGTGACTGTAATGTAATGTCCTCCGCTTGTGTACGTCACTCTGGATAAGAGCGTCTGCTAAGTGACTGTAATGTAATGTCCTCCACTTGTGTACGTCGCTCTGGATAAGAGCGTCTGCTAAGTGACTGTAATGTAATGTCCTCCACTTGTGTACGTCGCTCTGGATAAGAGCGTCTGCTAAGTGACTGTAATGTAATGTCCTCCACTTGTGTACGTCGCTCTGGATAAGAGCGTCTGCTAAGTGACTGTAATGTAATGTCCTCCGCTTGTGTACGTCGCTCTGGATAAGAGCGTCTGCTAAGTGACTGTAATGTAATGTCCTCCACTTGTGTACGTCGCTCTGGATAAGAGCGTCTGCTAAGTGACTGTAATGTAATGTCCTCCACTTGTGTACGTCGCTCTGGATAAGAGCGTCTGCTAAGTGACTGTAATGTAATGTCCTCCACTTGTGTACGTCGCTCTGGATAAGAGCGTCTGCAAAGTGACTGTAATGTAATGTCCTCCACTTGTGTACGTCACTCTGGATAAGAGCGTCTGCTAAGTGACTGTAATGTAATGTCCTCCACTTGTGTACGTCACTCTGGATAAGAGCCTCTGCTAAGTGACTGTAATGTAATGTCCTCCACTTGTGTACGTCGCTCTGGATAAGAGCGTCTGCTAAGTGACTGTAATGTAATGTCCTCCACTTGTGTACGTCGCTCTGGATAAGAGCGTCTGCTAAGTGACTGTAATGTAATGTCCTCCACTTGTGTACGTCGCTCTGGATAAGAGCGTCTGCTAAGTGACTGTAATGTAATGTTCTCCACTTGTGTACGTCGCTCTGGATAAGAGCGTCTGCTAAGTGACTGTAATGTAATGTTCTCCACTTGTGTACGTCGCTCTGGATAAGAGCGTCTGCTAAGTGACTGTAATGTAATGTCCTCCACTTGTGTACGTCGCTCTGGATAAGAGCGTCTGCTAAGTGACTGTAATGTAATGTCCTCCGCTTGTGTACGTCGCTCTGGATAAGAGCGTCTGCTAAGTGACTGTAATGTAATGTCCTCCACTTGTGTACGTCGCTCTGGATAAGAGCGTCTGCTAAGTGACTGTAATGTAATGTCCTCCACTTGTGTACGTCGCTCTGGATAAGAGCGTCTGCTAAGTGACTGTAATGTAATGTCCTCCACTTGTGTACGTCGCTCTGGATAAGAGCGTCTGCTAAGTGACTGTAATGTAATGTCCTCCACTTGTGTACGTCGCTCTGGATAAGAGCGTCTGCTAAGTGACTGTAATGTAATGTCCTCCGCTTGTGTACGTCGCTCTGGATAAGAGCGTCTGCTAAGTGACTGTAATGTAATGTCCTCCACTTGTGTACGTCGCTCTGGATAAGAGCGTCTGCTAAGTGACTGTAATGTAATGTCCTCCCCTTGTGTACGTCGCTCTGGATAAGAGCGTCTGCTAAGTGACTGTAATGTAATGTCCTCCACTTGTGTACGTCGCTCTGGATAAGAGCGTCTGCTAAGTGACTGTAATGTAATGTCCTCCACTTGTGTACGTCGCTCTGGATAAGAGCGTCTGCTAAGTGACTGTAATGTAATGTTCTCCCCTTGTGTACGTCGCTCTGGATAAGAGCGTCTGCTAAGTGACTGTAATGTAATGTCCTCCACTTGTGTACGTCGCTCTGGATAAGAGCGTCTGCTAAGTGACTGTAATGTAATGTCCTCCACTTGTGTACGTCGCTCTGGATAAGAGCGTCTGCTAAGTGACTGTAATGTAATGTCCTCCACTTGTGTACGTCGCTCTGGATAAGAGCGTCTGCTAAGTGACTGTAATGTAATGTCCTCCACTTGTGTACGTCGCTCTGGATAAGAGCGTCTGCTAAGTGACTGTAATGTAATGTCCTCCACTTGTGTACGTCGCTCTGGATAAGAGCGTCTGCTAAGTGACTGTAATGTAATGTCCTCCACTTGTGTACGTCGCTCTGGATAAGAGCGTCTGCTAAGTGACTGTAATGTAATGTCCTCCACTTGTGTACGTCGCTCTGGATAAGAGCGTCTGCTAAGTGACTGTAATGTAATGTCCTCCACTTGTGTACGTCGCTCTGGATAAGAGCGTCTGCTAAGTGACTGTAATGTAATGTCCTCCACTTGTGTACGTCGCTCTGGATAAGAGCGTCTGCTAAGTGACTGTAATGTAATGTCCTCCACTTGTGTACGTCGCTCTGGATAAGAGCGTCTGCTAAGTGACTGTAATGTAATGTCCTCCACTTGTGTACGTCGCTCTGGATAAGAGCGTCTGCTAAGTGACTGTAATGTAATGTCCTCCACTTGTGTATGTCGCTCTGGATAAGAGCGTCTGCTAAGTGACTGTAATGTAATGTCCTCCACTTGTGTACGTCGCTCTGGATAAGAGCGTCTGCTAAGTGATTGTAATGTAATGTCCTCCACTTGTGTACGTCGCTCTGGATAAGAGCGTCTGCTAAGTGACTGTAATGTAATGTCCTCCACTTGTGTACGTCGCTCTGGATAAGAGCGTCTGCTAAGTGACTGTAATGTAATGTCCTCCACTTGTGTACGTCGCTCTGGATAAGAGCGTCTGCTAAGTGACTGTAATGTAATGTCCTCCACTTGTGTACGTCGCTCTGGATAAGAGCGTCTGCTAAGTGACTGTAATGTAATGTTCTCCACTTGTGTACGTCGCTCTGGATAAGAGCGTCTGCTAAGTGACTGTAATGTAATGTCCTCCACTTGTGTACGTCGCTCTGGATAAGAGCGTCTGCTAAGTGACTGTAATGTAATGTCCTCCACTTGTGTACGTCGCTCTGGATAAGAGCGTCTGCTAAGTGACTGTAATGTAATGTCCTCCACTTGTGTACGTCGCTCTGGATAAGAGCGTCTGCTAAGTGACTGTAATGTAATGTCCTCCACTTGTGTACGTCGCTCTGGATAAGAGCGTCTGCTAAGTGACTGTAATGTAATGTCCTCCACTTGTATACGTCGCTCTGGATAAGAGCGTCTGCTAAGTGACTGTAATGTAATGTCCTCCACTTGTGTACGTCCCTCTGGATAAGAGCGTCTGCTAAGTGACTGTAATGTAATGTCCTCCACTTGTATACGTCGCTCTGGATAAGAGCGTCTGCTAAGTGACTGTAATGTAATGTCCTCCACTTGTGTACGTCGCTCTGGATAAGAGCGTCTGCTAAGTGACTGTAATGTAATGTCCTCCACTTGTATACGTCGCTCTGGATAAGAGCGTCTGCTAAGTGACTGTAATGTAATGTCCTCCACTTGTGTACGTCGCTCTGGATAAGAGCGTCTGCTAAGTGACTGTAATGTAATGTCCTCCACTTGTGTACGTCGCTCTGGATAAGAGCGTCTGCTAAGTGACTGTAATGTAATGTCCTCCACTTGTGTACGTCGCTCTGGATAAGAGCGTCTGCTAAGTGACTGTAATGTAATGTTCTCCACTTGTGTACGTCGCTCTGGATAAGAGCGTCTGCTAAGTGACTGTAATGTAATGTCCTCCACTTGTGTACGTCGCTCTGGATAAGAGCGTCTGCTAAGTGACTGTAATGTAATGTTCTCCACTTGTGTACGTCGCTCTGGATAAGAGCGTCTGCTAAGTGACTGTAATGTAATGTCCTCCACTTGTGTACGTCGCTCTGGATAAGAGCGTCTGCTAAGTGACTGTAATGTAATGTCCTCCACTTGTGTACGTCGCTCTGGATAAGAGCGTCTGCTAAGTGACTGTAATGTAATGTCCTCCACTTGTATACGTCCCTCTGGATAAGAGCGTCTGCTAAGTGACTGTAATGTAATGTCCTCCACTTGTGTACGTCCCTCTGGATAAGAGCGTCTGCTAAGTGACTGTAATGTAATGTCCTCCACTTGTATACGTCGCTCTGGATAAGAGCGTCTGCTAAGTGACTGTAATGTAATGTCCTCCACTTGTGTACGTCCCTCTGGATAAGAGCGTCTGCTAAGTGACTGTAATGTAATGTCCTCCACTTGTGTACGTCGCTCTGGATAAGAGCGTCTGCTAAGTGACTGTAATGTAATGTCCTCCACTTGTGTACGTCGTTCTGGATAAGAGCGTCTGCTAAGTGACTGTAATGTAATGTCCTCCACTTGTGTACGTCGCTCTGGATAAGAGCGTCTGCTAAGTGACTGTAATGTAATGTCCTCCACTTGTGTACGTCGCTCTGGATAAGAGCGTCTGCTAAGTGACTGTAATGTAATGTCCTCCACTTGTGTACGTCGCTCTGGATAAGAGCGTCTGCTAAGTGACTGTAATGTAATGTCCTCCACTTGTATACGTCGCTCTGGATAAGAGCGTCTGCTAAGTGACTGTAATGTAATGTCCTCCACTTGTGTACGTCGCTCTGGATAAGAGCGTCTGCTAAGTGACTGTAATGTAATGTCCTCCACTTGTATACGTCGCTCTGGATAAGAGCGTCTGCTAAGTGACTGTAATGTAATGTCCTCCACTTGTGTACGTCGCTCTGGATAAGAGCGTCTGCTAAGTGACTGTAATGTAATGTCCTCCACTTGTGTACGTCGCTCTGGATAAGAGCGTCTGCTAAGTGACTGTAATGTAATGTCCTCCACTTGTGTACGTCGCTCTGGATAAGAGCGTCTGCTAAGTGACTGTAATGTAATGTCCTCCACTTGTGTACGTCGCTCTGGATAAGAGCGTCTGCTAAGTGACTGTAATGTAATGTCCTCCACTTGTGTACGTCGCTCTGGATAAGAGCGTCTGCTAAGTGACTGTAATGTAATGTCCTCCACTTGTATACGTCGCTCTGGATAAGAGCGTCTGCTAAGTGACTGTAATGTAATGTCCTCCACTTGTGTACGTCCCTCTGGATAAGAGCGTCTGCTAAGTGACTGTAATGTAATGTCCTCCACTTGTGTATGTCGCTCTGGATAAGAGCGTCTGCTAAGTGACTGTAATGTAATGTCCTCCACTTGTGTACGTCGCTCTGGATAAGAGCGTCTGCTAAGTGACTGTAATGTAATGTCCTCCACTTGTGTACGTCGCTCTGGATAAGAGCGTCTGCTAAGTGACTGTAATGTAATGTCCTCCACTTGTGTACGTCGCTCTGGATAAGAGCGTCTGCTAAGTGACTGTAATGTAATGTCCTCCACTTGTGTACGTCGCTCTGGATAAGAGCGTCTGCTAAGTGACTGTAATGTAATGTCCTCCACTTGTGTACGTCGCTCTGGATAAGAGCGTCTGCTAAGTGACTGTAATGTAATGTCCTCCACTTGTGTACATCGCTCTGGATAAGAGCGTCTGCTAAGTGACTGTAATGTAATGTCCTCCACTTGTGTACGTCGCTCTGGATAAGAGCGTCTGCTAAGTGACTGTAATGTAATGTCCTCCACTTGTGTACGTCGCTCTGGATAAGAGCGTCTGCTAAGTGACTGTAATGTAATGTCCTCCACTTGTGTACGTCGCTCTGGATTAGAGCGTCTGCTAAGTGACTGTAATGTAATGTCCTCCACTTGTGTACGTCGCTCTGGATAAGAGCGTCTGCTAAGTGACTGTAATGTAATGTCCTCCACTTGTGTACGTCCCTCTGGATAAGAGCGTCTGCTAAGTGACTGTAATGTAATGTCCTCCACTTGTGTACGTCGCTCTGGATAAGAGCGTCTGCTAAGTGACTGTAATGTAATGTCCTCCACTTGTGTACGTCCCTCTGGATAAGAGCGTCTGCTAAGTGACTGTAATGTAATGTCCTCCACTTGTGTACGTCGCTCTGGATAAGAGCGTCTGCTAAGTGACTGTAATGTAATGTCCTCCACTTGTGTACGTCGCTCTGGATAAGAGCGTCTGCTAAGTGACTGTAATGTAATGTCCTCCACTTGTGTACGTCGCTCTGGATAAGAGCGTCTGCTAAGTGACTGTAATGTAATGTCCTCCACTTGTGTACGTCGCTCTGGATAAGAGCGTCTGCTAAGTGACTGTAATGTAATGTCCTCCACTTGTGTACGTCGCTCTGGATAAGAGCGTCTGCTAAGTGACTGTAATGTAATGTCCTCCACTTGTGTACGTCGCTCTGGATAAGAGCGTCTGCTAAGTGACTGTAATGTAATGTCCTCCACTTGTGTACGTCGCTCTGGATAAGAGCGTCTGCTAAGTGACTGTAATGTAATGTCCTCCACTTGTGTACCTCCCTCTGGATAAGAGCGTCTGCTAAGTGACTGTAATGTAATGTCCTCCACTTGTGTACGTCGCTCTGGATAAGAGCGTCTGCTAAGTGACTGTAATGTAATGTCCTCCACTTGTGTACGTCGCTCTGGATAAGAGCGTCTGCTAAGTGACTGTAATGTAATGTCCTCCACTTGTGTACGTCGCTCTGGATAAGAGCGTCTGCTAAGTGACTGTAATGTAATGTCCTCCACTTGTGTACGTCGCTCTGGATAAGAGCGTCTGCTAAGTGACTGTAATGTAATGTCCTCCACTTGTGTACGTCGCTCTGGATAAGAGCGTCTGCTAAGTGACTGTAATGTAATGTCCTCCACTTGTGTACGTCGCTCTGGATAAGAGCGTCTGCTAAGTGACTGTAATGTAATGTCCTCCACTTGTGTACGTCGCTCTGGATAAGAGCGTCTGCTAAGTGACTGTAATGTAATGTCCTCCACTTGTGTACATCGCTCTGGATAAGAGCGTCTGCTAAGTGACTGTAATGTAATGTCCTCCACTTGTGTACGTCGCTCTGGATAAGAGCGTCTGCTAAGTGACTGTAATGTAATGTCCTCCACTTGTGTACGTCGCTCTGGATAAGAGCGTCTGCTAAGTGACTGTAATGTAATGTCCTCCACTTGTGTACGTCGTTCTGGATAAGAGCGTCTGCTAAGTGACTGTAATGTAATGTCCTCCACTTGTATACGTCGCTCTGGATAAGAGCGTCTGCTAAGTGACTGTAATGTAATGTCCTCCACTTGTGTACGTCGCTCTGGATAAGAGCGTCTGCTAAGTGACTGTAATGTAATGTCCTCCACTTGTGTACGTCGCTCTGGATAAGAGCGTCTGCTAAGTGACTGTAATGTAATGTCCTCCACTTGTGTACGTCGCTCTGGATAAGAGCGTCTGCTAAGTGACTGTAATGTAATGTCCTCCACTTGTGTACGTCGCTCTGGATAAGAGCGTCTGCTAAGTGACTGTAATGTAATGTCCTCCACTTGTGTACGTCGCTCTGGATAAGAGCGTCTGCTAAGTGACTGTAATGTAATGTCCTCCACTTGTGTACGTCGCTCTGGATAAGAGCGTCTGCTAAGTGACTGTAATGTAATGTCCTCCACTTGTGTACGTCGCTCTGGATAAGAGCGTCTGCTAAGTGACTGTAATGTAATGTCCTCCACTTGTGTACGTCGCTCTGGATAAGAGCGTCTGCTAAGTGACTGTAATGTAATGTCCTCCACTTGTGTACGTCGCTCTGGATAAGAGCGTCTGCTAAGTGACTGTAATGTAATGTTCTCCACTTGTGTACGTCGCTCTGGATAAGAGCGTCAGCTAAGTGACTGTAATGTAATGTCCTCCACTTGTGTACGTCGCTCTGGATAAGAGCGTCTGCTAAGTGACTGTAATGTCCTCCACTTGTGTACGTCGCTCTGGATAAGAGCGTCTGCTAAGTGACTGTAATGTAATGTCCTCCACTTGTGTACGTCGCTCTGGATAAGAGCGTCTGCTAAGTGACTGTAATGTAATGTCCTCCACTTGTGTACGTCGCTCTGGATAAGAGCGTCTGCTAAGTGACTGTAATGTAATGTCCTCCACTTGTGTACGTCCCTCTGGATAAGAGCGTCTGCTAAGTGACTGTAATGTAATGTCCTCCACTTGTGTACGTCCCTCTGGATAAGAGCGTCTGCTAAGTGACTGTAATGTAATGTCCTCCACTTGTATACGTCGCTCTGGATAAGAGCGTCTGCTAAGTGACTGTAATGTAATGTCCTCCACTTGTGTACGTCCCTCTGGATAAGAGCGTCTGCTAAGTGACTGTAATGTAATGTCCTCCACTTGTATACGTCGCTCTGGATAAGAGCGTCTGCTAAGTGACTGTAATGTAATGTCCTCCACTTGTGTACGTCGCTCTGGATAAGAGCGTCTGCTAAGTGACTGTAATGTAATGTCCTCCACTTGTGTACGTCGCTCTGGATAAGAGCGTCTGCTAAGTGACTGTAATGTAATGTCCTCCACTTGTGTACGTCGCTCTGGATAAGAGCGTCTGCTAAGTGACTGTAATGTAATGTTCTCCACTTGTGTACGTCGCTCTGGATAAGAGCGTCAGCTAAGTGACTGTAATGTAATGTCCTCCACTTGTGTACGTCGCTCTGGATAAGAGCGTCTGCTAAGTGACTGTAATGTTCTCCACTTGTGTACGTCGCTCTGGATAAGAGCGTCTGCTAAGTGACTGTAATGTAATGTCCTCCACTTGTGTACGTCGCTCTGGATAAGAGCGTCTGCTAAGTGACTGTAATGTAATGTCCTCCACTTGTGTACGTCGCTCTGGATAAGAGCGTCTGCTAAGTGACTGTAATGTAATGTCCTCCACTTGTATACGTCCCTCTGGATAAGAGCGTCTGCTAAGTGACTGTAATGTAATGTCCTCCACTTGTGTACGTCCCTCTGGATAAGAGCGTCTGCTAAGTGACTGTAATGTAATGTCCTCCACTTGTATACGTCGCTCTGGATAAGAGCGTCTGCTAAGTGACTGTAATGTAATGTCCTCCACTTGTGTACGTCCCTCTGGATAAGAGCGTCTGCTAAGTGACTGTAATGTAATGTCCTCCACTTGTGTACGTCCCTCTGGATAAGAGCGTCTGCTAAGTGACTGTAATGTAATGTCCTCCACTTGTGTACGTCGTTCTGGATAAGAGCGTCTGCTAAGTGACTGTAATGTAATGTCCTCCACTTGTGTACGTCGCTCTGGATAAGAGCGTCTGCTAAGTGACTGTAATGTAATGTCCTCCACTTGTGTACGTCGCTCTGGATAAGAGCGTCTGCTAAGTGACTGTAATGTAATGTCCTCCGCTTGTGTACGTCGCTCTGGATAAGAGCGTCTGCTAAGTGACTGTAATGTAATGTCCTCCGCTTGTATACGTCGCTCTGGATAAGAGCGTCTGCTAAGTGACTGTAATGTAATGTCCTCCATTTGTGTACGTCGCTCTGGATAAGAGCGTCTGCTAAGTGACTGTAATGTAATGTCCTCCACTTGTGTACGTCGCTCTGGATAAGAGCGTCTGCTAAGTGACTGTAATGTAATGTCCTCCACTTGTGTACGTCGCTCTGGATAAGAGCGTCTGCTAAGTGACTGTAATGTAATGTCCTCCACTTGTGTACGTCGCTCTGGATAAGAGCGTCTGCTAAGTGACTGTAATGTAATGTCCTCCACTTGTGTACGTCGCTCTGGATAAGAGCGTCTGCTAAGTGACTGTAATGTAATGTCCTCCACTTGTGTACGTCGCTCTGGATAAGAGCGTCTGCTAAGTGACTGTAATGTAATGTCCTCCACTTGTGTACGTCGCTCTGGATAAGAGCGTCTGCAAAGTGACTGTAATGTAATGTCCTCCACTTGTGTACGTCGCTCTGGATAAGAGCGTCTGCTAAGTGACTGTAATGTAATGTCCTCCACTTGTGTACGTCCCTCTGGATAAGAGCGTCTGCTAAGTGACTGTAATGTAATGTCCTCCACTTGTGTACGTCGCTCTGGATAAGAGCGTCTGCTAAGTGACTGTAATGTAATGTCCTCCACTTGTGTACGTCGCTCTGGATAAGAGCGTCTGCTAAGTGACTGTAATGTAATGTCCTCCACTTGTGTACGTCGCTCTGGATAAGAGCGTCTGCTAAGTGACTGTAATGTAATGTCCTCCACTTGTGTACGTCGCTCTGGATAAGAGCGTCTGCTAAGTGACTGTAATGTAATGTCCTCCACTTGTGTACGTCGCTCTGGATAAGAGCGTCTGCTAAGTGACTGTAATGTAATGTCCTCCACTTGTGTACGTCGCTCTGGATAAGAGCGTCTGCTAAGTGACTGTAATGTAATGTCCTCCACTTGTGTACGTCGCTCTGGATAAGAGCGTCTGCTAAGTGACTGTAATGTAATGTCCTCCACTTGTGTACGTCGCTCTGGATAAGAGCGTCTGCTAAGTGACTGTAATGTAATGTCCTCCACTTGTGTACGTCGCTCTGGATAAGAGCGTCTGCTAAGTGACTGTAATGTAATGTCCTCCACTTGTATACGTCGCTCTGGATAAGAGCGTCTGCTAAGTGACTGTAATGTAATGTCCTCCACTTGTGTACGTCGCTCTGGATAAGAGCGTCTGCTAAGTGACTGTAATGTAATGTCCTCCACTTGTGTACGTCGCTCTGGATAAGAGCGTCTGCTAAGTGACTGTAATGTAATGTCCTCCACTTGTGTACGTCGCTCTGGATAAGAGCGTCTGCTAAGTGACTGTAATGTAATGTCCTCCACTTGTGTACGTCGCTCTGGATAAGAGCGTCTGCTAAGTGACTGTAATGTAATGTCCTCCACTTGTGTACGTCGCTCTGGATAAGAGCGTCTGCTAAGTGACTGTAATGTAATGTCCTCCACTTGTATACGTCGCTCTGGATAAGAGCGTCTGCTAAGTGACTGTAATGTAATGTCCTCCACTTGTGTACGTCCCTCTGGATAAGAGCGTCTGCTAAGTGACTGTAATGTAATGTCCTCCACTTGTGTATGTCGCTCTGGATAAGAGCGTCTGCTAAGTGACTGTAATGTAATGTCCTCCACTTGTGTACGTCGCTCTGGATAAGAGCGTCTGCTAAGTGACTGTAATGTAATGTCCTCCACTTGTGTACGTCGCTCTGGATAAGAGCGTCTGCTAAGTGACTGTAATGTAATGTCCTCCACTTGTGTACGTCGCTCTGGATAAGAGCGTCTGCTAAGTGACTGTAATGTAATGTCCTCCACTTGTGTACGTCGCTCTGGATAAGAGCGTCTGCTAAGTGACTGTAATGTAATGTCCTCCACTTGTGTACGTCGCTCTGGATAAGAGCGTCTGCTAAGTGACTGTAATGTAATGTCCTCCACTTGTGTACATCGCTCTGGATAAGAGCGTCTGCTAAGTGACTGTAATGTAATGTCCTCCACTTGTGTACGTCGCTCTGGATAAGAGCGTCTGCTAAGTGACTGTAATGTAATGTCCTCCACTTGTGTACGTCGCTCTGGATAAGAGCGTCTGCTAAGTGACTGTAATGTAATGTCCTCCACTTGTGTACGTCGCTCTGGATTAGAGCGTCTGCTAAGTGACTGTAATGTAATGTCCTCCACTTGTGTACGTCGCTCTGGATAAGAGCGTCTGCTAAGTGACTGTAATGTAATGTCCTCCACTTGTGTACGTCCCTCTGGATAAGAGCGTCTGCTAAGTGACTGTAATGTAATGTCCTCCACTTGTGTACGTCGCTCTGGATAAGAGCGTCTGCTAAGTGACTGTAATGTAATGTCCTCCACTTGTGTACGTCCCTCTGGATAAGAGCGTCTGCTAAGTGACTGTAATGTAATGTCCTCCACTTGTGTACGTCGCTCTGGATAAGAGCGTCTGCTAAGTGACTGTAATGTAATGTCCTCCACTTGTGTACGTCGCTCTGGATAAGAGCGTCTGCTAAGTGACTGTAATGTAATGTCCTCCACTTGTGTACGTCGCTCTGGATAAGAGCGTCTGCTAAGTGACTGTAATGTAATGTCCTCCACTTGTGTACGTCGCTCTGGATAAGAGCGTCTGCTAAGTGACTGTAATGTAATGTCCTCCACTTGTGTACGTCGCTCTGGATAAGAGCGTCTGCTAAGTGACTGTAATGTAATGTCCTCCACTTGTGTACGTCGCTCTGGATAAGAGCGTCTGCTAAGTGACTGTAATGTAATGTCCTCCACTTGTGTACGTCGCTCTGGATAAGAGCGTCTGCTAAGTGACTGTAATGTAATGTCCTCCACTTGTGTACCTCCCTCTGGATAAGAGCGTCTGCTAAGTGACTGTAATGTAATGTCCTCCACTTGTGTACGTCGCTCTGGATAAGAGCGTCTGCTAAGTGACTGTAATGTAATGTCCTCCACTTGTGTACGTCGCTCTGGATAAGAGCGTCTGCTAAGTGACTGTAATGTAATGTCCTCCACTTGTGTACGTCGCTCTGGATAAGAGCGTCTGCTAAGTGACTGTAATGTAATGTCCTCCACTTGTGTACGTCGCTCTGGATAAGAGCGTCTGCTAAGTGACTGTAATGTAATGTCCTCCACTTGTGTACGTCGCTCTGGATAAGAGCGTCTGCTAAGTGACTGTAATGTAATGTCCTCCACTTGTGTACGTCGCTCTGGATAAGAGCGTCTGCTAAGTGACTGTAATGTAATGTCCTCCACTTGTGTACGTCGCTCTGGATAAGAGCGTCTGCTAAGTGACTGTAATGTAATGTCCTCCACTTGTGTACATCGCTCTGGATAAGAGCGTCTGCTAAGTGACTGTAATGTAATGTCCTCCACTTGTGTACGTCGCTCTGGATAAGAGCGTCTGCTAAGTGACTGTAATGTAATGTCCTCCACTTGTGTACGTCGCTCTGGATAAGAGCGTCTGCTAAGTGACTGTAATGTAATGTCCTCCACTTGTGTACGTCGTTCTGGATAAGAGCGTCTGCTAAGTGACTGTAATGTAATGTCCTCCACTTGTATACGTCGCTCTGGATAAGAGCGTCTGCTAAGTGACTGTAATGTAATGTCCTCCACTTGTGTACGTCGCTCTGGATAAGAGCGTCTGCTAAGTGACTGTAATGTAATGTCCTCCACTTGTGTACGTCGCTCTGGATAAGAGCGTCTGCTAAGTGACTGTAATGTAATGTCCTCCACTTGTGTACGTCGCTCTGGATAAGAGCGTCTGCTAAGTGACTGTAATGTAATGTCCTCCACTTGTGTACGTCGCTCTGGATAAGAGCGTCTGCTAAGTGACTGTAATGTAATGTCCTCCACTTGTGTACGTCGCTCTGGATAAGAGCGTCTGCTAAGTGACTGTAATGTAATGTCCTCCACTTGTGTACGTCGCTCTGGATAAGAGCGTCTGCTAAGTGACTGTAATGTAATGTCCTCCACTTGTGTACGTCGCTCTGGATAAGAGCGTCTGCTAAGTGACTGTAATGTAATGTCCTCCACTTGTGTACGTCGCTCTGGATAAGAGCGTCTGCTAAGTGACTGTAATGTAATGTCCTCCACTTGTGTACGTCGCTCTGGATAAGAGCGTCTGCTAAGTGACTGTAATGTAATGTTCTCCACTTGTGTACGTCGCTCTGGATAAGAGCGTCAGCTAAGTGACTGTAATGTAATGTCCTCCACTTGTGTACGTCGCTCTGGATAAGAGCGTCTGCTAAGTGACTGTAATGTCCTCCACTTGTGTACGTCGCTCTGGATAAGAGCGTCTGCTAAGTGACTGTAATGTAATGTCCTCCACTTGTGTACGTCGCTCTGGATAAGAGCGTCTGCTAAGTGACTGTAATGTAATGTCCTCCACTTGTGTACGTCGCTCTGGATAAGAGCGTCTGCTAAGTGACTGTAATGTAATGTCCTCCACTTGTGTACGTCCCTCTGGATAAGAGCGTCTGCTAAGTGACTGTAATGTAATGTCCTCCACTTGTGTACGTCCCTCTGGATAAGAGCGTCTGCTAAGTGACTGTAATGTAATGTCCTCCACTTGTATACGTCGCTCTGGATAAGAGCGTCTGCTAAGTGACTGTAATGTAATGTCCTCCACTTGTGTACGTCCCTCTGGATAAGAGCGTCTGCTAAGTGACTGTAATGTAATGTCCTCCACTTGTATACGTCGCTCTGGATAAGAGCGTCTGCTAAGTGACTGTAATGTAATGTCCTCCACTTGTGTACGTCGCTCTGGATAAGAGCGTCTGCTAAGTGACTGTAATGTAATGTCCTCCACTTGTGTACGTCGCTCTGGATAAGAGCGTCTGCTAAGTGACTGTAATGTAATGTCCTCCACTTGTGTACGTCGCTCTGGATAAGAGCGTCTGCTAAGTGACTGTAATGTAATGTTCTCCACTTGTGTACGTCGCTCTGGATAAGAGCGTCTGCTAAGTGACTGTAATGTAATGTCCTCCACTTGTGTACGTCGCTCTGGATAAGAGCGTCTGCTAAGTGACTGTAATGTAATGTCCTCCACTTGTGTACGTCGCTCTGGATAAGAGCGTCTGCTAAGTGACTGTAATGTAATGTCCTCCACTTGTGTACGTCGCTCTGGATAAGAGCGTCTGCTAAGTGACTGTAATGTAATGTCCTCCACTTGTATACGTCCCTCTGGATAAGAGCGTCTGCTAAGTGACTGTAATGTAATGTCCTCCACTTGTGTACGTCCCTCTGGATAAGAGCGTCTGCTAAGTGACTGTAATGTAATGTCCTCCACTTGTATACGTCGCTCTGGATAAGAGCGTCTGCTAAGTGACTGTAATGTAATGTCCTCCACTTGTGTACGTCCCTCTGGATAAGAGCGTCTGCTAAGTGACTGTAATGTAATGTCCTCCACTTGTGTACGTCCCTCTGGATAAGAGCGTCTGCTAAGTGACTGTAATGTAATGTCCTCCACTTGTGTACGTCGTTCTGGATAAGAGCGTCTGCTAAGTGACTGTAATGTAATGTCCTCCACTTGTGTACGTCGCTCTGGATAAGAGCGTCTGCTAAGTGACTGTAATGTAATGTCCTCCACTTGTGTACGTCGCTCTGGATAAGAGCGTCTGCTAAGTGACTGTAATGTAATGTCCTCCGCTTGTGTACGTCGCTCTGGATAAGAGCGTCTGCTAAGTGACTGTAATGTAATGTCCTCCGCTTGTATACGTCGCTCTGGATAAGAGCGTCTGCTAAGTGACTGTAATGTAATGTCCTCCATTTGTGTACGTCGCTCTGGATAAGAGCGTCTGCTAAGTGACTGTAATGTAATGTCCTCCACTTGTGTACGTCGCTCTGGATAAGAGCGTCTGCTAAGTGACTGTAATGTAATGTCCTCCACTTGTGTACGTCGCTCTGGATAAGAGCGTCTGCTAAGTGACTGTAATGTAATGTCCTCCACTTGTGTACGTCGCTCTGGATAAGAGCGTCTGCTAAGTGACTGTAATGTAATGTCCTCCACTTGTGTACGTCGCTCTGGATAAGAGCGTCTGCTAAGTGACTGTAATGTAATGTCCTCCACTTGTGTACGTCGCTCTGGATAAGAGCGTCTGCTAAGTGACTGTAATGTAATGTCCTCCACTTGTGTACGTCGCTCTGGATAAGAGCGTCTGCAAAGTGACTGTAATGTAATGTCCTCCACTTGTGTACGTCGCTCTGGATAAGAGCGTCTGCTAAGTGACTGTAATGTAATGTCCTCCACTTGTGTACGTCCCTCTGGATAAGAGTGTCTGCTAAGTGACTGTAATGTA
The DNA here is from genome assembly GCA_022702515.1 of Ilyophis sp. 1 JC-2022. NCBI lineage: Eukaryota > Metazoa > Chordata > Actinopteri > Anguilliformes > Synaphobranchidae > Ilyophis > Ilyophis sp. 1 JC-2022. Next base: position 57,102,122 of record CM040405.1, on the reverse strand, counting down.
ATGTCCTCCACTTGTGTACGTCGCTCTGGATAAGAGCGTCTGCTAAGTGACTGTAATGTAATGTCCTCCACTTGTGTACGTCGCTCTGGATAAGAGCGTCTGCTAAGTGACTGTAATGTAATGTCCTCCACTTGTGTACGTCGCTCTGGATAAGAGCGTCTGCTAAGTGACTGTAATGTAATGTCCTCCACTTGTGTACGTCGCTCTGGATAAGAGCGTCTGCTAAGTGACTGTAATGTAATGTCCTCCACTTGTGTACGTCGCTCTGGATAAGAGCGTCTGCTAAGTGACTGTAATGTAATGTCCTCCACTTGTGTACGTCGCTCTGGATAAGAGCGTCTGCTAAGTGACTGTAATGTAATGTCCTCCACTTGTGTACGTCGCTCTGGATAAGAGCGTCTGCTAAGTGACTGTAATGTAATGTCCTCCACTTGTATACGTCGCTCTGGATAAGAGCGTCTGCTAAGTGACTGTAATGTAATGTCCTCCACTTGTGTACGTCGCTCTGGATAAGAGCGTCTGCTAAGTGACTGTAATGTAATGTCCTCCACTTGTATACGTCGCTCTGGATAAGAGCGTCTGCTAAGTGACTGTAATGTAATGTCCTCCACTTGTGTACATCGCTCTGGATAAGAGCGTCTGCTAAGTGACTGTAATGTAATGTCCTCCGCTTGTGTACGTCGCTCTGGATAAGAGCCTCTGCTAAGTGACTGTAATGTAATGTCCTCCGCTTGTGTACGTCGCTCTGGATAAGAGCCTCTGCTAAGTGACTGTAATGTAATGTCCTCCGCTTGTATACGTCGCTCTGGATAAGAGCGTCTGCTAAGTGACTGTAATGTAATGTCCTCCACTTGTATACGTCGCTCTGGATAAGAGGGTCTGCTAAGTGACTGTAATGTAATGTCCTCCACTTGTGTACGTCGCTCTGGATAAGAGCGTCTGCTAAGTGACTGTAATGTAATGTCCTCCACTTGTGTACGTCGCTCTGGATAAGAGCGTCTGCTAAGTGACTGTAATGTAATGTCCTCCACTTGTGTACGTCGCTCTGGATAAGAGCGTCTGCTAAGTGACTGTAATGTAATGTCCTCCACTTGTGTACGTCGCTCTGGATAAGAGCGTCTGCTAAGTGACTGTAATGTAATGTCCTCCACTTGTGTACGTCGCTCTGGATAAGAGCGTCTGCTAAGTGACTGTAATGTAATGTCCTCCACTTGTGTACGTCGCTCTGGATAAGAGCGTCTGCTAAGTGACTGTAATGTAATGTCCTCCACTTGTGTACGTCGCTCTGGATAAGAGCGTCTGCTAAGTGACTGTAATGTAATGTCCTCCACTTGTGTACGTCGCTCTGGATAAGAGCGTCTGCTAAGTGACTGTAATGTAATGTCCTCCACTTGTGTACGTCCCTCTGGATAAGAGCGTCTGCTAAGTGACTGTAATGTAATGTCCTCCACTTGTGTACGTCGCTCTGGATAAGAGCGTCTGCTAAGTGACTGTAATGTAATGTCCTCCACTTGTGTACGTCGCTCTGGATAAGAGCGTCTGCTAAGTGACTGTAATGTAATGTCCTCCACTTGTGTACGTCGCTCTGGATAAGAGCGTCTGCTAAGTGACTGTAATGTAATGTCCTCCACTTGTGTACGTCGCTCTGGATAAGAGCGTCTGCTAAGTGACTGTAATGTAATGTCCTCCACTTGTGTACGTCGCTCTGGATAAGAGCGTCTGCTAAGTGACTGTAATGTAATGTCCTCCACTTGTGTACGTCGCTCTGGATAAGAGCGTCTGCTAAGTGACTGTAATGTAATGTCCTCCACTTGTGTACGTCGCTCTGGATAAGAGCGTCTGCTAAGTGACTGTAATGTAATGTCCTCCACTTGTGTACGTCGCTCTGGATAAGAGCGTCTGCTAAGTGACTGTAATGTAATGTCCTCCACTTGTGTACGTCGCTCTGGATAAGAGCGTCTGCTAAGTGACTGTAATGTAATGTCCTCCACTTGTGTACGTCGCTCTGGATAAGAGCGTCTGCTAAGTGACTGTAATGTAATGTCCTCCACTTGTGTACATCGCTCTGGATAAGAGCGTCTGCTAAGTGACTGTAATGTAATGTCCTCCGCTTGTGTACGTCGCTCTGGATAAGAGCCTCTGCTAAGTGACTGTAATGTAATGTCCTCCGCTTGTGTACGTCGCTCTGGATAAGAGCCTCTGCTAAGTGACTGTAATGTAATGTCCTCCACTTGTATACGTCGCTCTGGATAAGAGCGTCTGCTAAGTGACTGTAATGTAATGTCCTCCACTTGTGTACGTCGCTCTGGATAAGAGCGTCTGCTAAGTGACTGTAATGTAATGTCCTCCACTTGTGTACGTCGCTCTGGATAAGAGCGTCTGCTAAGTGACTGTAATGTAATGTCCTCCACTTGTGTACGTCGCTCTGGATAAGAGCGTCTGCTAAGTGACTGTAATGTAATGTCCTCCACTTGTGTACGTCGCTCTGGATAAGAGCGTCTGCTAAGTGACTGTAATGTAATGTCCTCCACTTGTGTACGTCGCTCTGGATAAGAGCGTCTGCTAAGTGACTGTAATGTAATGTCCTCCACTTGTGTACGTCGCTCTGGATAAGAGCGTCTGCTAAGTGACTGTAATGTAATGTCCTCCACTTGTGTACGTCGCTCTGGATAAGAGCGTCTGCTAAGTGACTGTAATGTAATGTCCTCCACTTGTGTACGTCGCTCTGGATAAGAGCGTCTGCTAAGTGACTGTAATGTAATGTCCTCCACTTGTGTACGTCGCTCTGGATAAGAGCGTCTGCTAAGTGACTGTAATGTAATGTCCTCCACTTGTGTACGTCGCTCTGGATAAGAGCGTCTGCTAAGTGACTGTAATGTAATGTCCTCCACTTGTGTACGTCGCTCTGGATAAGAGCGTCTGCTAAGTGACTGTAATGTAATGTCCTCCACTTGTATACGTCGCTCTGGATAAGAGCGTCTGCTAAGTGACTGTAATGTAATGTCCTCCACTTGTGTACGTCCCTCTGGATAAGAGCGTCTGCTAAGTGACTGTAATGTAATGTCCTCCACTTGTGTACGTCCCTCTGGATAAGAGCGTCTGCTAAGTGACTGTAATGTAATGTCCTCCACTTGTGTACGTCGCTCTGGATAAGAGCGTCTGCTAAGTGACTGTAATGTAATGTCCTCCACTTGTGTACGTCGTTCTGGATAAGAGCGTCTGCTAAGTGACTGTAATGTAATGTCCTCCACTTGTGTACGTCGCTCTGGATAAGAGCGTCTGCTAAGTGACTGTAATGTAATGTCCTCCACTTGTGTACGTCGCTCTGGATAAGAGCGTCTGCTAAGTGACTGTAATGTAATGTCCTCCACTTGTATACGTCGCTCTGGATAAGAGCGTCTGCTAAGTGACTGTAATGTAATGTCCTCCACTTGTGTACGTCCCTCTGGATAAGAGCGTCTGCTAAGTGACTGTAATGTAATGTCCTCCACTTGTGTATGTCGCTCTGGATAAGAGCGTCTGCTAAGTGACTGTAATGTAATGTCCTCCACTTGTGTACGTCGCTCTGGATAAGAGCGTCTGCTAAGTGACTGTAATGTAATGTCCTCCACTTGTGTACGTCGCTCTGGATAAGAGCGTCTGCTAAGTGACTGTAATGTAATGTCCTCCACTTGTGTACGTCGCTCTGGATAAGAGCGTCTGCTAAGTGACTGTAATGTAATGTCCTCCACTTGTGTACGTCGCTCTGGATAAGAGCGTCTGCTAAGTGACTGTAATGTAATGTCCTCCACTTGTGTACGTCGCTCTGGATAAGAGCGTCTGCTAAGTGACTGTAATGTAATGTCCTCCACTTGTGTACATCGCTCTGGATAAGAGCGTCTGCTAAGTGACTGTAATGTAATGTCCTCCACTTGTGTACGTCGCTCTGGATAAGAGCGTCTGCTAAGTGACTGTAATGTAATGTCCTCCACTTGTGTACGTCGCTCTGGATAAGAGCGTCTGCTAAGTGACTGTAATGTAATGTCCTCCACTTGTGTACGTCGCTCTGGATAAGAGCGTCTGCTAAGTGACTGTAATGTAATGTCCTCCACTTGTGTACGTCGCTCTGGATAAGAGCGTCTGCTAAGTGACTGTAATGTAATGTCCTCCACTTGTGTACGTCGCTCTGGATAAGAGCGTCTGCTAAGTGACTGTAATGTAATGTCCTCCACTTGTGTACGTCGCTCTGGATAAGAGCGTCTGCTAAGTGACTGTAATGTAATGTCCTCCACTTGTGTACGTCGCTCTGGATAAGAGCGTCTGCTAAGTGACTGTAATGTAATGTCCTCCACTTGTGTACGTCGCTCTGGATAAGAGCGTCTGCTAAGTGACTGTAATGTAATGTCCTCCACTTGTGTACGTCGCTCTGGATAAGAGCGTCTGCTAAGTGACTGTAATGTAATGTCCTCCACTTGTGTACGTCGCTCTGGATAAGAGCGTCTGCTAAGTGACTGTAATGTAATGTCCTCCACTTGTGTACGTCGCTCTGGATAAGAGCGTCTGCTAAGTGACTGTAATGTAATGTCCTCCACTTGTGTACGTCGCTCTGGATAAGAGCGTCTGCTAAGTGACTGTAATGTAATGTCCTCCACTTGTGTACGTCGCTCTGGATAAGAGCGTCTGCTAAGTGACTGTAATGTAATGTCCTCCACTTGTGTACGTCGCTCTGGATAAGAGCGTCTGCTAAGTGACTGTAATGTAATGTCCTCCACTTGTGTACGTCGCTCTGGATAAGAGCGTCTGCTAAGTGACTGTAATGTAATGTCCTCCACTTGTGTACGTCGCTCTGGATAAGAGCGTCTGCTAAGTGACTGTAATGTAATGTCCTCCACTTGTGTACGTCGCTCTGGATAAGAGCGTCTGCTAAGTGACTGTAATGTAATGTCCTCCACTTGTGTATACGTCGCTCTGGATAAGAGCGTCTGCTAAGTGACTGTAATGTAATGTCCTCCACTTGTGTACGTCGCTCTGGATAAGAGCGTCTGCTAAGTGACTGTAATGTAATGTCCTCCACTTGTGTACGTCGCTCTGGATAAGAGCGTCTGCTAAGTGACTGTAATGTAATGTCCTCCACTTGTGTACGTCGCTCTGGATAAGAGCGTCTGCTAAGTGACTGTAATGTAATGTCCTCCACTTGTGTACGTCGCTCTGGATAAGAGCGTCTGCTAAGTGACTGTAATGTAATGTTCTCCACTTGTGTACGTCGCTCTGGATAAGAGCGTCTGCTAAGTGACTGTAATGTAATGTCCTCCACTTGTGTACGTCGCTCTGGATAAGAGCGTCTGCTAAGTGACTGTAATGTCCTCCACTTGTGTACGTCGCTCTGGATAAGAGCGTCTGCTAAGTGACTGTAATGTAATGTCCTCCACTTGTGTACGTCGCTCTGGATAAGAGCGTCTGCTAAGTGACTGTAATGTAATGTCCTCCACTTGTGTACGTCGCTCTGGATAAGAGCGTCTGCTAAGTGACTGTAATGTAATGTCCTCCACTTGTATACGTCCCTCTGGATAAGAGCGTCTGCTAAGTGACTGTAATGTAATGTCCTCCACTTGTGTACGTCGCTCTGGATAAGAGCGTCTGCTAAGTGACTGTAATGTAATGTCCTCCACTTGTGTACGTCGCTCTGGATAAGAGCGTCTGCTAAGTGACTGTAATGTAATGTCCTCCACTTGTGTACGTCGCTCTGGATAAGAGCGTCTGCTAAGTGACTGTAATGTAATGTCCTCCACTTGTGTACGTCGCTCTGGATAAGAGCGTCTGCTAAGTGACTGTAATGTAATGTCCTCCACTTGTGTACGTCGCTCTGGATAAGAGCGTCTGCTAAGTGACTGTAATGTAATGTCCTCCACTTGTGTACGTCGCTCTGGATAAGAGCGTCTGCTAAGTGACTGTAATGTAATGTCCTCCACTTGTGTACGTCGCTCTGGATAAGAGCGTCTGCTAAGTGACTGTAATGTAATGTCCTCCACTTGTGTACGTCGCTCTGGATAAGAGCATCTGCTAAGTGACTGTAATGTAATGTCCTCCACTTGTGTACGTCGCTCTGGATAAGAGCGTCTGCTAAGTGACTGTAATGTAATGTCCTCCACTTGTGTACGTCGCTCTGGATAAGAGCGTCTGCTAAGTGACTGTAATGTAATGTCCTCCACTTGTGTACGTCGTTCTGGATAAGAGCGTCTGCTAAGTGACTGTAATGTAATGTCCTCCACTTGTATACGTCGCTCTGGATAAGAGCGTCTGCTAAGTGACTGTAATGTAATGTCCTCCACTTGTGTACGTCGCTCTGGATAAGAGCGTCTGCTAAGTGACTGTAATGTAATGTCCTCCACTTGTGTACGTCGCTCTGGATAAGAGCGTCTGCTAAGTGACTGTAATGTAATGTCCTCCACTTGTGTACGTCGCTCTGGATAAGAGCGTCTGCTAAGTGACTGTAATGTAATGTCCTCCACTTGTGTACGTCGCTCTGGATAAGAGCGTCTGCTAAGTGACTGTAATGTAATGTCCTCCACTTGTATACGTCGCTCTGGATAAGAGCGTCTGCTAAGTGACTGTAATGTAATGTCCTCCACTTGTGTACGTCGCTCTGGATAAGAGCGTCTGCTAAGTGACTGTAATGTAATGTCCTCCACTTGTGTACGTCGCTCTGGATAAGAGCGTCTGCTAAGTGACTGTAATGTAATGTCCTCCACTTGTGTACGTCGCTCTGGATAAGAGCGTCTGCTAAGTGACTGTAATGTAATGTCCTCCACTTGTGTACGTCGCTCTGGATAAGAGCGTCTGCTAAGTGACTGTAATGTAATGTTCTCCACTTGTGTACGTCGCTCTGGATAAGAGCGTCAGCTAAGTGACTGTAATGTAATGTCCTCCACTTGTGTACGTCGCTCTGGATAAGAGCGTCTGCTAAGTGACTGTAATGTAATGTCCTCCACTTGTGTACGTCGCTCTGGATAAGAGCGTCTGCTAAGTGACTGTAATGTAATGTCCTCCACTTGTGTACGTCGCTCTGGATAAGAGCGTCTGCTAAGTGACTGTCATGTAATGTCCTCCACTTGTGTACGTCGCTCTGGATAAGAGCGTCTGCTAAGTGACTGTAATGTAATGTCCTCCACTTGTATACGTCCCTCTGGATAAGAGCGTCTGCTAAGTGACTGTAATGTAATGTCCTCCACTTGTGTACGTCCCTCTGGATAAGAGCGTCTGCTAAGTGACTGTAATGTAATGTCCTCCACTTGTATACGTCGCTCTGGATAAGAGCGTCTGCTAAGTGACTGTAATGTAATGTCCTCCACTTGTGTACGTCCCTCTGGATAAGAGCGTCTGCTAAGTGACTGTAATGTAATGTCCTCCACTTGTATACGTCGCTCTGGATAAGAGCGTCTGCTAAGTGACTGTAATGTAATGTCCTCCACTTGTGTACGTCGCTCTGGATAAGAGCGTCTGCTAAGTGACTGTAATGTAATGTCCTCCACTTGTGTACGTCGCTCTGGATAAGAGCGTCTGCTAAGTGACTGTAATGTAATGTCCTCCACTTGTGTACGTCGCTCTGGATAAGAGCGTCTGCTAAGTGACTGTAATGTAATGTCCTCCACTTGTGTACGTCGCTCTGGATAAGAGCGTCTGCTAAGTGACTGTAATGTAATGTTCTCCACTTGTGTACGTCGCTCTGGATAAGAGCGTCAGCTAAGTGACTGTAATGTAATGTCCTCCACTTGTGTACGTCGCTCTGGATAAGAGCGTCTGCTAAGTGACTGTAATGTAATGTCCTCCACTTGTGTACGTCGCTCTGGATAAGAGCGTCTGCTAAGTGACTGTAATGTAATGTCCTCCACTTGTGTACGTCGCTCTGGATAAGAGCGTCTGCTAAGTGACTGTAATGTAATGTCCTCCACTTGTGTACGTCGCTCTGGATAAGAGCGTCTGCTAAGTGACTGTAATGTAATGTCCTCCACTTGTATACGTCCCTCTGGATAAGAGCGTCTGCTAAGTGACTGTAATGTAATGTCCTCCACTTGTGTACGTCCCTCTGGATAAGAGCGTCTGCTAAGTGACTGTAATGTAATGTCCTCCACTTGTATACGTCGCTCTGGATAAGAGCGTCTGCTAAGTGACTGTAATGTAATGTCCTCCACTTGTGTACGTCCCTCTGGATAAGAGCGTCTGCTAAGTGACTGTAATGTAATGTCCTCCACTTGTGTACGTCCCTCTGGATAAGAGCGTCTGCTAAGTGACTGTAATGTAATGTCCTCCACTTGTGTACGTCGTTCTGGATAAGAGCGTCTGCTAAGTGACTGTAATGTAATGTCCTCCACTTGTGTACGTCGCTCTGGATAAGAGCGTCTGCTAAGTGACTGTAATGTAATGTCCTCCGCTTGTGTACGTCGCTCTGGATAAGAGCGTCTGCTAAGTGACTGTAATGTAATGTCCTCCGCTTGTGTACGTCGCTCTGGATAAGAGCGTCTGCTAAGTGACTGTAATGTAATGTCCTCCGCTTGTATACGTCGCTCTGGATAAGAGCGTCTGCTAAGTGACTGTAATGTAATGTCCTCCACTTGTATACGTCGCTCTGGATAAGAGCGTCTGCTAAGTGACTGTAATGTAATGTCCTCCACTTGTGTACGTCGCTCTGGATAAGAGCGTCTGCTAAGTGACTGTAATGTAATGTCCTCCACTTGTGTACGTCGCTCTGGATAAGAGCGTCTGCTAAGTGACTGTAATGTAATGTCCTCCACTTGTGTACGTCGCTCTGGATAAGAGCGTCTGCTAAGTGACTGTAATGTAATGTCCTCCACTTGTGTACGTCGCTCTGGATAAGAGCGTCTGCTAAGTGACTGTAATGTAATGTCCTCCACTTGTGTACGTCGCTCTGGATAAGAGCGTCTGCTAAGTGACTGTAATGTAATGTCCTCCACTTGTGTACGTCGCTCTGGATAAGAGCGTCTGCTAAGTGACTGTAATGTAATGTCCTCCACTTGTGTACGTCGCTCTGGATAAGAGCGTCTGCTAAGTGACTGTAATGTAATGTCCTCCACTTGTGTACGTCGCTCTGGATAAGAGCGTCTGCTAAGTGACTGTAATGTAATGTCCTCCACTTGTGTACGTCGCTCTGGATAAGAGCGTCTGCTAAGTGACTGTAATGTAATGTCCTCCACTTGTGTACGTCGCTCTGGATAAGAGCGTCTGCTAAGTGACTGTAATGTAATGTCCTCCACTTGTGTACGTCGCTCTGGATAAGAGCGTCTGCTAAGTGACTGTAATGTAATGTCCTCCACTTGTGTACGTCGCTCTGGATAAGAGCGTCTGCTAAGTGACTGTAATGTAATGTCCTCCACTTGTGTACGTCGCTCTGGATAAGAGCGTCTGCTAAGTGACTGTAATGTAATGTCCTCCACTTGTATACGTCGCTCTGGATAAGAGCGTCTGCTAAGTGACTGTAATGTAATGTCCTCCACTTGTGTACGTCGCTCTGGATAAGAGCGTCTGCTAAGTGACTGTAATGTAATGTCCTCCACTTGTATACGTCGCTCTGGATAAGAGCGTCTGCTAAGTGACTGTAATGTAATGTCCTCCACTTGTGTACATCGCTCTGGATAAGAGCGTCTGCTAAGTGACTGTAATGTAATGTCCTCCGCTTGTGTACGTCGCTCTGGATAAGAGCCTCTGCTAAGTGACTGTAATGTAATGTCCTCCGCTTGTGTACGTCGCTCTGGATAAGAGCCTCTGCTAAGTGACTGTAATGTAATGTCCTCCGCTTGTATACGTCGCTCTGGATAAGAGCGTCTGCTAAGTGACTGTAATGTAATGTCCTCCACTTGTATACGTCGCTCTGGATAAGAGCGTCTGCTAAGTGACTGTAATGTAATGTCCTCCACTTGTGTACGTCGCTCTGGATAAGAGCGTCTGCTAAGTGACTGTAATGTAATGTCCTCCACTTGTGTACGTCGCTCTGGATAAGAGCGTCTGCTAAGTGACTGTAATGTAATGTCCTCCACTTGTGTACGTCGCTCTGGATAAGAGCGTCTGCTAAGTGACTGTAATGTAATGTCCTCCACTTGTGTACGTCGCTCTGGATAAGAGCGTCTGCTAAGTGACTGTAATGTAATGTCCTCCACTTGTGTACGTCGCTCTGGATAAGAGCGTCTGCTAAGTGACTGTCATGTAATGTCCTCCACTTGTGTACGTCGCTCTGGATAAGAGCGTCTGCTAAGTGACTGTAATGTAATGTCCTCCACTTGTGTACGTCGCTCTGGATAAGAGCGTCTGCTAAGTGACTGTAATGTAATGTCCTCCACTTGTGTACGTCGCTCTGGATAAGAGCGTCTGCTAAGTGACTGTAATGTAATGTCCTCCACTTGTGTACGTCCCTCTGGATAAGAGCGTCTGCTAAGTGACTGTAATGTAATGTCCTCCACTTGTGTACGTCGCTCTGGATAAGAGCGTCTGCTAAGTGACTGTAATGTAATGTCCTCCACTTGTGTACGTCGCTCTGGATAAGAGCGTCTGCTAAGTGACTGTAATGTAATGTCCTCCACTTGTGTACGTCGCTCTGGATAAGAGCGTCTGCTAAGTGACTGTAATGTAATGTCCTCCACTTGTGTACGTCGCTCTGGATAAGAGCGTCTGCTAAGTGACTGTAATGTAATGTCCTCCACTTGTGTACGTCGCTCTGGATAAGAGCGTCTGCTAAGTGACTGTAATGTAATGTCCTCCACTTGTGTACGTCGCTCTGGATAAGAGCGTCTGCTAAGTGACTGTAATGTAATGTCCTCCACTTGTGTACGTCGCTCTGGATAAGAGCGTCTGCTAAGTGACTGTAATGTAATGTCCTCCACTTGTGTACGTCGCTCTGGATAAGAGCGTCTGCTAAGTGACTGTAATGTAATGTCCTCCACTTGTGTACGTCGCTCTGGATAAGAGCGTCTGCTAAGTGACTGTAATGTAATGTCCTCCACTTGTGTACGTCGCTCTGGATAAGAGCGTCTGCTAAGTGACTGTAATGTAATGTCCTCCGCTTGTGTACGTCGCTCTGGATAAGAGCCTCTGCTAAGTGACTGTAATGTAATGTCCTCCGCTTGTGTACGTCGCTCTGGATAAGAGCCTCTGCTAAGTGACTGTAATGTAATGTCCTCCACTTGTATACGTCGCTCTGGATAAGAGCGTCTGCTAAGTGACTGTAATGTAATGTCCTCCACTTGTGTACGTCGCTCTGGATAAGAGCGTCTGCTAAGTGACTGTAATGTAATGTCCTCCACTTGTGTACGTCGCTCTGGATAAGAGCGTCTGCTAAGTGACTGTAATGTAATGTCCTCCACTTGTGTACGTCGCTCTGGATAAGAGCGTCTGCTAAGTGACTGTAATGTAATGTCCTCCACTTGTGTACGTCGCTCTGGATAAGAGCGTCTGCTAAGTGACTGTAATGTAATGTCCTCCACTTCTGTACGTCGCTCTGGATAAGAGCGTCTGCTAAGTGACTGTAATGTAATGTCCTCCACTTGTGTACGTCGCTCTGGATAAGAGCGTCTGCTAAGTGACTGTAATGTAATGTCCTCCACTTGTGTACGTCGCTCTGGATAAGAGCGTCTGCTAAGTGACTGTAATGTAATGTCCTCCACTTGTGTACGTCGCTCTGGATAAGAGCGTCTGCTAAGTGACTGTAATGTAATGTCCTCCACTTGTGTACGTCGCTCTGGATAAGAGCGTCTGCTAAGTGACTGTAATGTAATGTCCTCCACTTGTGTACGTCGCTCTGGATAAGAGCGTCTGCTAAGTGACTGTAATGTAATGTCCTCCACTTGTGTACGTCGCTCTGGATAAGAGCGTCTGCTAAGTGACTGTAATGTAATGTCCTCCACTTGTGTACGTCCCTCTGGATAAGAGCGTCTGCTAAGTGACTGTAATGTAATGTCCTCCACTTGTGTACGTCCCTCTGGATAAGAGCGTCTGCTAAGTGACTGTAATGTAATGTCCTCCACTTGTGTACGTCGCTCTGGATAAGAGCGTCTGCTAAGTGACTGTAATGTAATGTCCTCCACTTGTGTACGTCGTTCTGGATAAGAGCGTCTGCTAAGTGACTGTAATGTAATGTCCTCCACTTGTGTACGTCGCTCTGGATAAGAGCGTCTGCTAAGTGACTGTAATGTAATGTTCTCCACTTGTGTACGTCGCTCTGGATAAGAGCGTCTGCTAAGTGACTGTAATGTAATGTCCTCCACTTGTGTACGTCCCTCTGGATAAGAGCGTCTGCTAAGTGACTGTAATGTAATGTCCTCCACTTGTGTACGTCCCTCTGGATAAGAGCGTCTGCTAAGTGACTGTAATGTAATGTCCTCCACTTGTGTACGTCGCTCTGGATAAGAGCGTCTGCTAAGTGACTGTAATGTAATGTCCTCCACTTGTGTACGTCCCTCTGGATAAGAGCGTCTGCTAAGTGACTGTAATGTAATGTCCTCCACTTGTGTACGTCGCTCTGGATAAGAGCGTCTGCTAAGTGACTGTAATGTAATGTTCTCCACTTGTGTATGTCGCTCTGGATAAGAGCGTCTGCTAAGTGACTGTAATGTAATGTCCTCCACTTGTGTACGTCGTTCTGGATAAGAGCGTCTGCTAAGTGACTGTAATGTAATGTCCTCCACTTGTGTACGTCGCTCTGGATAAGAGCGTCTGCTAAGTGACTGTAATGTAATGTCCTCCACTTGTGTACGTCGTTCTGGATAAGAGCGTCTGCTAAGTGACTGTAATGTAATGTCCTCCACTTGTGTACGTCGCTCTGGATAAGAGCGTCTGCTAAGTGACTGTAATGTAATGTCCTCCACTTGTGTACGTCGCTCTGGATAAGAGCGTCTGCTAAGTGACTGTAATGTAATGTCCTCCACTTGTGTACGTCGCTCTGGATTAGAGCGTCTGCTAAGTGACTAATGTAATGTAATGCATGCTTTGCTGTGCCAGTCTGAATGTGCACTGACTTGGTTTCGCAGCACATGCTGTCCCATGACCATTCACAATATAGAGAGGAAAGTGATCTTGGTATGCTAACTGGATCATGACCCTCATTTGACCTGGTAATCCTGAACTGCCTCCCTTTAAAGATAGAGGCTAAGAGATTTTGGGGGGTTCAAATATAGCTCCTGTCATACTTGCACTTTATAAATGTATATTGCTCTATTTTTCTCAAAGAACATTATCTTCCAACTTCAGTCCTCCCGGATCTGAGAAGTTAAAAATATATACGTAAAATATGAGGCAGCTCCTACTTAAAAGAGGCTTATGTGCATTCAGAAAGAAAAGTAATTCAGACAAAAAAGATGAAATATGCGAGCTTAAAGTTACGAGTAGAAGTTAATAAATACCCGATTTTGCTATAAATGGCCAAACAAGCGGCACACAACAGAATATTACATACATAATAAATTATGTAGGCTACATAGGCTATTCCTAAAAAAAGATACATTCCTGATAGGAGAGGTGGTCTGGGGGAGGCTCTGGCTCTTATAACCTTTGCGCAGTTAAAGAGTGGTGATATACAGGTATATCGCTCATGGCTGAATTTGCAGCATTTTACCCCGGTGCGTAGTATCGGCGTGATGTAATGCAGGTGGCGTATCAATCTGATGACAGCTCCTCGAGGCTGAGCCGCTGAGGTCAGCCGCGCGGTGAAGTAGGCCAGCCTACAGAGGGAAGCGATGGGAATGAGGACAAAGGCGGGTGGGGATAAGCGGCCGCGGAACATGGCTGAGACGGGCACGGGAACGCCCGTGCACGGCGCTGCAGCTGAGTTCGCTGTCGAGTAATGCAAACGCTGTGCGAAAGAGGTTAACTACATCCCTATTGCCACCTGCAGTCCAAACAGTGCAACTACATTTTTACAGTTCGCTCTCATTAGTGTCAGAGAGGTGAGGGGCAGAACAGGCTAGCACCTGCAGCCATAATCTGTTTATTTAGCTGAACAACTATTTTGTTGCGTAAGATGTGATACGGATGTGTTTGCTGTCACGCACTGCGTCTTTGTGCTGCCATGTTACTTAATGCGTTAATAGCGCTTTCCCGGATATTATTCCTGTTTTCAATCATATCAGACTGCTGTGAAATTCCAGCCATTCTTCTGGGACTGAGAACATTCCAGATTCCAGAGTTCCCTCTCTCTCTCGGGCAGTGGAAGGAATGTGTCAGGGCCTCTTCCCTGTCATGCTCTCCTTCTTTGAAAGATGAATGGATATTCCGAAAAATATGGTGGACCCACTCGATCTTACCCCCAGCTTCTCCTGGAGCAGCTGCCCATACACAGCATCACGCCGTCAGTCACATACAGTGTACATCAAGTCTCACCTGCACACACAGGTACACACAGCCTCACGCCGTCAGTCACATACAGTGTACATCAAGTCTCACCTGCACACACAGGTACACACAGCCTCACGCCATCAGTCACATACAGTGTACATCAAGTCTCACCTGCACACACAGGTACACACAGCATCACGCCGTCAGTCACATACAGTGCACATCGAGTCTCACCTGCACACACAGTCACATACAGTGCACATCGAGTCTCACCTGCACACACAGGTACACACAGCATCACGCCGTCAGTCACATACAGTGCACATCGAGTCTCACCTGCACACACAGGTACACACAGCATCACGCCGTCAGTCACATACAGTGCACATCGAGTCTCACCTGCACACACAGGTACACACAGCATCACGCCGTCAGTCACATACAGTGCACATCGAGTCTCACCTGCACACACAGGTACACACAGCCTCACGCCGTCAGTCACATACAGTGCACATCGAGTCTCACCTGCACACACAGGTACACACAGCCTCACGCCGTCAGTCACATACAGTGCACATCGAGTCTCACCTGCACACACAGGTACACACAGCCTCACGCCGTCAGCCACATACAGTGCACATCGAGTCTCACCTGCACACACAGGTACACACAGCCTCACGCCGTCAGTCACATACAGTGCACATCGAGTCTCACCTGCACACACAGGTACACACAGCCTCACGCCGTCAGTCACATACAGTGCACATCGAGTCTCACCTGCACACACAGGTACACACAGCCTCACGCCGTCAGTCACATACAGTGCACATCGAGTCTCACCTGCACACACAGGTACACACAGCATCACGCCGTCAGCCACATACAGTGCACATCGAGTCTCACCTGCACACACAGGTACACACAGCATCACGCCGTCAGCCACATACAGTGCACATCGAGTCTCACCTGCACACACAGGTACACACAGCCTCACGCCGTCAGTCACATACAGTGCACATCGAGTCTCACCTGCACACACAGGTACACACAGCCTCACGCCGTCAATCACATACAGTGCACATAGAGTCTCACCTGCACACACAGGTACACACAGCCTCACGCCGTCAGTCACATACAGTGCACATCGAGTCTCACCTGCACACACAGGTACACACAGCCTCACGCCGTCAGTCACATACAGTGCACATCGAGTCTCACCTGCACACACAGGTACACACAGGTAAACACGGATAAGTGCAGCACTTGTGCCTTCTCATTTGCCATTCATCTTGTTTCTTATTCTGAATATAAAAGCAAACACATTTGTTTACGTGCTTAACTGCTAGTAAATATTAACAACATCAATAGAAACATGTGACTATAATTATTTTAAGAGTATTTCTTTATTACGAGTATTATAATTTTTTCATGTTGTGGTTTATTAGTATATTAGTAGACTAATAAACAGTTATTAGCCTATTAGTTATTAGTTGTTCGCGGCTGTTCTGTGTGTGTGTGTGTGCGGATTGTGTATGTGTGAACGCATTTGTTTATGAATGTGTGTGAGTTCGTTCCATGTTAATGTCACTTTTAAATGCATTTCCAGTACAAATTATGACATTCATAACTTGTGTCAGCGGCTGATCATAACTTGAAGGTTGCAAAATCTTACAGAGGGAAGAAAACGGATGAACCTGCTAATATTCACAACATGGGAATCGCTCTGTGTCTGTCTCATAAAGGTCTACACCTGACACATGATGATAACTCAGCAGCCGGCATACCAATCAGCATTGTGGATGAATAAAACTGTTTAAAACATTTCACTCATCAGTTATCTGAATTTGTTAGCGGAATATCAAACTGCTAATATTTCAGACATGCCTTGAATTTCAGCAACAGCGTCAAGAATGTCTGCCTCTTCCTGGCATAGGTTGTGGTTCGGGGGAACACGGCTGAACTGTGCTACGCTCCCTAGGCCAGACTGTGAAATGCTGGAATACCAATATAGCTATAAAATATGTTTTATGCAAACACGTGCATTTGATTCAGTCCACAAACACCAAATATAGGGTGTTTTCAGGGGTAAAGGGTATCATGGAATGAATTAAACACTGTTTTTCTATTTTTATAGAAAAACACTGTTTTTTAATTCTATTTATCATTTATTTTTACAGGTAGTCTGATTGAGTTTTTCGTTTACAAGAGACCTGCAAACAAATAAAAACATGCATAAGTCTTTAGAGAGTCAAACATACAGGGATATATCAAAGGAAAGGAGTATATACAACATTAAGAAAATCCATGTATAAGACTTTAAAATGTATAGGTATAACACGCTATTCTAATTTCAAAGTTTTTTGCAATTCATTCCAACTGTAAGGGCATAATATTAAAGACTTGTGTTGCCCAACTCAGTGTTTATATATAAAAGCCATGGCAGTATACCCATATACCCACAAACCACAATTTAGCAGTATAATGTGTAACTATAACTGAGTTTTGACAAATTATTCTACAGTGAACAACATTTTCTCCATTGTACATTGTAAAGAATCGGCCTTAACACTTGAAAGAATGATGTGATTTTATAATAACTTTTAATAAAGGGGTTGAATTCTCAGGCTACAGTTAAACTCTTTTTTTTTTTGTGAAAGGTATAACCTTACAAAAAAAAAGATAAATGATAAAAAGCTTGAAAAAGGCCCCCAATATTAGATTCTTTTGTACGATATCTCAAACACTGCAACACAGAAATTCAATTAAAGAGAGTTTACACCTCATCCCATGATTGAGTGGAAAATAGAGTGGCCATAGATAGAGCGGACAGTGTGGATTATAGTGTGCATGGAAAGGTGGTTAGGGTTAGAGTGAGTAGGGGTAAAGTGAATTGGGGTAAAGTGGTTAGGGGTATAGTAGGTTGGGGTTTACTGGCTAGAGGTACAGTGGTTAGGGTTAGATTGGATATGGGTAGAGTGGTTATAGAGATAGTGTGGTTAGAG
Source organism: Ilyophis sp. 1 JC-2022 (assembly GCA_022702515.1). Classification (NCBI taxonomy): domain Eukaryota; kingdom Metazoa; phylum Chordata; class Actinopteri; order Anguilliformes; family Synaphobranchidae; genus Ilyophis; species Ilyophis sp. 1 JC-2022. The sequence continues at coordinate 57,084,807 of CM040405.1, read as the reverse complement.
GTACAGTGGTTAGGGTTAGAGTGGATATGGGTAGAGTGGTTATAGAGATAGTGTGGTTAGGGTTAGAGTGGATATGGGTAGAGTGGTTATAGAGATAGTGTGGTTAGGGTTAGAGTGGATATGGGTAGAGCGGTTATAGAGATAGTGTGGTTAGAGGTACAGTGGTTAGGGCTAGAGTGGATATGGGTAGAGTGGTTATAGAGATAGTGTGGTTAGAGGTACAGTGGTTAGGGCTAGAGTGGATATGGGTAGAGTGGTTATAGAGATAGTGTGGTTAGAGGTACAGTGGTTAGGGTTAGAGTGGATATGGGTAGAGTGGTTATAGAGATAGTGTGGTTAGAGGTACAGTGGTTAGGGTTAGAGTGGATATGGGTAGAGTGGTTATAGAGATAGTGTGGTTAGAGGTACAGTGGTTAGGGCTAGAGTGGATATGGGTAGAGTGGTTATAGAGATAGTGTGGTTAGAGGTACAGTGGTGCATGACAAGCTGTGGCGCAGTAAAGAAAGGCTAATCCTCTGGAATTGTTTTTGCATATTGGGCCATGGTAAACTCCTCTGTTTTTCCAAAGCTGTACAGTAGTTGGCCTCTTCCTCCTGTAATGGTTGAATGTGGATTTCTTCTTTCCTGTCCTGTTGGATGCTGGCTAACTGATGTTGCTTGTGTTGAATACACAGATATTCAACACAAGCAGATATCCCAAGTAGGAAACAGCAATTCTAAAGCAGGCTCAATACCACTTCTAAAAGACATGCAGTCGTGCATATTTTTAAAGAAGACAGCGATCAGCTATTGCCTTGCACAAGCCTGATGAAGTCAGACCTAAAGGTGTGACTGTCACAGTCTGCTCGGTGATCGATTAATACAGGAATGCATCAGCATGCATCAGTATTCCAGTAAAGGCATGTGAACGCACGATACTATACTAGTATATTTATCAAGCAGCGGGTTTATAAGAGGCAAGGCTGAGTCAGCCGCCCTGCAGAACAGGGTCCTCTAAGGTAATGAGAGTCTTCCCTGGGGATAGTCATCAATCGGATAACAGTGGCACCTTCATCAGTAAAAGGGTCAGCCAGGGGACTTGGTGTCAAGGAGTCACCGCGTGCCACGGTCTGTCAGTGAGTCAACCCGTGGTAAGTCAGCCAAAGGCCACACATTTTGGGTTGGTCCATTACCGAGGTTCCAGTCAGCGTGTGATTCAAGAAGCCATCATAAAGGACAGTTAATCTACGTTGACTAACAGTAATTCAGAATCACTGTTAGTCAACGTGTCGCACAAGGTTCTCCTGAAGGACACTATACACGCTTTCACCACTGTAACCAAATAAGCACATGTGCATGACACTTTGCGATAATGAGTCTTCTCTCTTCCTTTCTCTGTCCATCCCTCCCTCCCTCCCCTCCTAAACCACCGCGACTTGTCTTCTTTCTTCGTTGCATAAGTAGAGAGAGAGAGAGAGAGAGAGAGAGAGAGAGAGAGAGAGAGAGAGAGAGAGAGAGAGAGAGAGGGGGGGGGAGAAGAGCAAACTGAATTTTCAAATCCCTGAATTTATGTGCGTGCTGCCGAAGACGGTGATCAGTCTAGGAATTCCCATTAAAATAACTTCTGTCAACTTTTTAATTATGATCTCTCAATCCCTCAACCATTTAACCCTTTCTTCAGTCTTCCCTGAATTCCTCTCTCTCTCTCTCTCTCTTTCAATCTGTCTCTGTCCTGCTTTATCCCTTTTGTTGCCATTCTTTGGTCTTCATCTCCTTTGTCCATCAGTCCCAGTGTCTGTCCTTGTGGGTCCAAGTGTCCCTGGTCTAATGGCAGCTGATCCCAGTCCAATGAGGGCCGTCTGTGTAGTACTCGACAAAGTTCTGTACAGTGGAACAGCTTTAAGCAATTTAAGAAGGGAATTCATTCGCAAGAGGCCCGACATAAAAAAAAACACCTGCACATCGCAGCTCATGACTAATACCTGTTAAATAATATTAATAAGAGGAATTTCGGGTCAAACGGCACCCTCTTGCCACACCCACCCACCCACACACACACACACAGATGCACACACAGTCAGAGCTTGAGCAGGTGAGGGTGAGTGTTTGGCAGAGAAACGGTTAGCTTCCGCCCCCTTGCTTCACCCCCACCAGGACTCAGAGGGGTATAAATCGGAGGTAGTGACTCTGACGTCTGAAAACCATCACTCAGACTCATCTTTGTTCACACGTTCACCTGGAGAGAAGCGAGGGAGAGGGAAAGATGAGATTTCTACTGAAGATGGCCTTGCTGTTCTACTGTTTCCAGGGCAGAGAGGGGCATTGGCTGCACACATTGATTGGTAAGATCATCACTGCTACCTGGACCACTATCTATACCTGCAGCGAGCTTGGTCACCGAGACTGCACCCTTAAATAGCATTAGTGCTCGAACAACTTTCATAAATGGCCATTTGTTTACAAGTTGGGAGTTACGCCTGAATTTATACATGTTGTTTGATATTATTAAAATTACATTTAAATTATTTTTTTTAAAGTACCTGAAAAATGTCATTTTAAAAATTGTGATTGTGATTTAGATTTAATTGAGATTTAATTGAGAAAACAATAAATGATCTGTTGGTAGCAAAAAGGTGAAAAGTTTAGAAACATGGCCATAAACCACAAAATACCTGAGCTAAGAGCAAGATATGAATGTGTGAGGCCATGCTTATATAACTGTTAAAATTTGGGATATGAAAGACAGTCTGATAGTAAGTTGCGATGAGTTTTCACACCAAAAGACAGAGATGTTTTTTTTTTTTGCTCTCTACTTTGTCTCTCACAGAAAGGACAAGGTCGTCATAGTCAGAGTAGAACAACAATTGAACATAGTTACAATAGATCAAGAGGTATTACATATGCTAACATCCAGTGAAATTTGTGTGGCCATCTGTGGCGACAAATCATGGAAACTAATGGGATAGATACCCACTCATTAGGGTAATGTGGCTTTAAATGTGTGTTCTTTATGCCTGTTGTTTCTCTGTGCTTGGGTTCTCTTGCAATGCTGCAATGGTGCATTACTCAAAGTCTCAATTTTAACTGGCTCCAGGCTTTTGGACTAAATTTGACACAAAGGAGGATATTAAAATCAATATGGGTCAACCAATTACCACAGCAAAAAAATCATGATTGTGGAGATTCTGCATGAATAACTATTGGATCTTTTCACTGATTACAATGGAGCGAGAAAATAAAACAAACGCATTACGCAGCGAGGACAATTCCATCAACACATTTTTAACCTGTAACTGTTTCTGCATGAAGGCGTTGCATTATTTCAGTGTGACAATTTAAATTTGCAAAATGTGTTTTCAAATCAAATCGCATTCACTTCACCCTTCATTAATGCACAATTGTGTGCCAATTCATAAAGCAGTAGACGTTACATACATATTAGAATAGATGCCAGAACCATAACGGTTTAAAAAAATAAATTATTCTGAATACTTTATGAAACTAATGTTTTGCTGTTCTCTATCCACACTCTCTGCCTTAACTGGGGAGATACCAGTCTGTGGCAAAGTAATAACCTTAAATGGTATACGGCGTTTAAGACATGGTATTTAACTTTACTTATGCTAAACTGAGGACAAAAAAGCCCAAACAAGTTTAAGGCAAGTGAACGGTAAGTTAACTCTCTCCTCCCATTTCACAGAGCTACGTGGTAAGGGTGGATCAGCCCATCCCAGTGGCAGCGCCCCGGAGGACAGAGGGGCTGACGAGGAGGAGACGGGGCAGCGGTGGGCGGCGCGGACGCGGCGGGGGGCGGAGCCTCCCTGCGGCCTGCGCACACTGCTGCTGCAGGTTCGTGAACTGGGGCTGGGCTACCAGTCAGACGAGGCCGTCCTGTTCAAGTACTGCAGCGGGGCCTGCCCGTGGGTGCGCTCCAACCACGACCTCACCCTCACCAACCTGCTGCAGAGGGGCGCCCTGCCGCCGCCACTGCCCGGGGAGAGGTGGGACAGCACCCCCTGCTGCCGGCCCACGCACCACGAGGACCTGGCCTTCCTGGACAACACGCACCACTGGCACAAGGTGGAGAAGCTGTCCGCGGCCGGCTGCAGCTGCGTGGGCTGAGAGGGGGCGTGGGCGGGGCCTGGGAGAGGGGGGTGTGGCCTGAGGCCTTAACGAGCAAAGGACAGAAATCGTGGGACGCTTTCAATGGCTGTGATGACAGAAAGAAAGGGTAGGTGCAATACAATAAAAGCTGCAAGAGGGGCAGGAAAGAAATACATAAATGGGTCCATGTACAGGCTGTGGCTTTTGGAGATTGGGTAGGGAGGGTTTGGTATTTGACATTCCTGTTAATATGGGTGCAAAATAACATATACATGTTATGTATTTCTTATTGTTTGGTTTTACATTTGAGAGACATGAAAAAAAAAGATCCCTTGTCATGTACTATACACTGTACTCCGCTGTTCTGAAGGCACATGCTACCATGCAGTGCTGCACGGCCGCATTCTTAGTGTGCAGCTTCACTGGCCTCATTTTATTCAGTGCTGAACTTCACAGCACTCCACCTGGCCATTTGCTCTACAGCAGCCAGTGCCGACAGCCTTTCTCCTTCTCAAGTCAAGGGTCTTTTCCAGAAACACGTAACAAGTAGGCTACAGTGCTGTACAAAACCAGCCGACAAAAAGAGCGAGAAGAAAAACAACTACGTATTTATGTAATAAATTATTTATTTATTTGGAACACGTATTTTGCGCTACATTGTAATTTATTTTGTATCTTGTTTGTTGCGGTGTACGAATGCACAGCTCTGATTAAAGCTGAAGTACATGTTTTTTTTCTCTGAGTGGTTATTTCAGATGAACGGTGTATAAAATCCCCAAACTGACAGCGGGGATTTCATGCCAATTGATGAACACGTGCAAAGGTGTTCAGTTATTATAGAAAATAATAAAATTAAGCACTTTCCTCTCATAAGAGTCCTTACAAAAGTGTGTATGATTATTTTGCAGTCACAAACTTGGTTCTTGTCCTTTCTGAAAATAACAGAAATTGACATTTTTCCAATTAACTGAGTAATGCCATGGCACAGTCCAACTGTCCATAACATAGCCACATAAACTGAAACGGAGATATTAATCACACGAGTAAGCGAAAACTCTCCCTTTTAGAATTAATAATGAGATGCAAAAAGACACTCCACCCGTGTTGCGGTTAAATGTGTCCCCTGCACTCCCTTGACTTAGGCAGGAAGGTTCCGGCAGATGACGGAGATGCGACGGTGGCGGGGCACTGGCTTCCCTGAAAAGAACGACTCTTCATCTTTCAGGATCTCGTGGGTGAAGCTGAATCGGGCCTGATCCCTTGAAGAAGAGAAAAATACAATTATGTCATGTTGAGCATGTTCTAATACCCACTAATAATGGTCGTGTGGTGGCATAAATTTCAACCTTGAAAAAAAAAAAAAAAAAACATACTGGAACAGTATGGTGCTGTGCTTTTATCACCTTGCATTACAAGCAAGGACAGTAGGGAGCTTCGCCCTACGATAAAACCGTATCTGTCCCCACCTGAGAATGTACAGGGATCGCCTGGGTAGCAACAGGTCCAGCCATTCAGCAGAATTGTCCTCCTTGACCAATCGCATCACACTGTCAGACAGCAGACTGAGTCCTGCTATGGTGCTACCGCAGAACTAAGAAAACAAGAGTAGAAACATTCAGCGCTGGTCTGACATATGGAGAAAGACATTACTCGGTTCTGTCAGAATACTCGTCTCAAGACAATGCGTGATCATGCATCTCGTACCTTTATGCTGTCGATGTGTGGTTTTATGTAGCCGGCCTTATCCAGGTCAAGAACATGAACTGGGCCAAGCTGTGGACTGCCTTTGGGGAACGCAACACTTCTCACTCGCCCCAGCACAACCTCACACACTGCATTCCACTGCACGCGCTCCGTCTCCCGGTAACCATGGATAGCCTGTCATCACGGGTGTGTTTTTTCATATCAATATGCTGAGACATTCCAGGCTTAATATGTTGTAATCACTCTGACACACATACAGGGCAAGGCTTCCTTTTTGCAATTACACAATACGGCAACAAACAATTGCGAGTCAGAAACAGTAACGTACATGTGTCCGACTTTTAACTCGAAGTTTTTTCCTTTTTTGCTAGAACTAACGTTACACAATTAGAATAGCGATAAGTGTGTCTTGTCAAGTCAGTCCAACCTGTAACACCAGGAGCATAGTGAACTTTCTATTATAATAAGCCATGTAACTCAGCCAAGAACCGTAACGTCACCTGACTAACGTTATGTTTTAAATAGCTGGCACTAGGCTACTGCTCAAAACACAACACAGTACAGCTAGCAAACAAAGTTAGTCCACAGAAGAAGCGAGATGATTAGCGCGTAAGCTAAAGTTAGCTGTGCTAGCCAGCTGCCTACTTGATCTTGGAAAAAAGATCACAACATACGTCATCCCAGTGATCGAATTCGTATCGTTTCTTCTTGAGTCCGGGTTCAAGCTCTTTCAGCAGTGCTCGCTCTTCTTCTTCACAGATGAAGTCCTCTCGAACCTCAACCTGTCCGCGCACTCTATCCAGCACGATCGGGGATGAACCACACAACAATCGCCCGTCAGTTCTCTGTTCTGAACCTTCTGAGCAATTCAAAACGGAGCTTAGGCCCGCGCGGGGACTCAGCAGCGACTTATTACTGAATTGTTTGACTACTGTAAGCAACAGCCTCATGTTAATGTGGTACTCGTTTAAACGGGAAGAGATCTACTGCCTTTGACTTGGATAAAATCTGTGTTTTGGCGTGTTTCTCCTTTCAAATTTGAAGTTCAGGTGGACGCTGCCATCTTGACACATCGTTAGGTGTTGTGGGACTTGTAGTCGTTCCACACTGTCCGGGCTCAGTAGCTCTGTACATAAAAAAAAAAAACGGCCTTTCCACAGAAAATATTTAGTTAGCAAAAAAGTATTATTCGGTTTGTAGTTTTTTTTATTGTTCATTGTAAATATGTTGTCAGTTTTTGTACATGTGCTTAATTAAATACAGGACCACTGCCCTAGAACAAGTGAGCAATATTTTGTGGAAACCGGCCAGTGTATGGGTGTAGGTTTTAGCCAAGCACTACAACACCCAGCTGATTATTTTTTTATTGGCGTCCCCCTCTCTTCGGAGGACATCTTTGTTGATAGTTATATATTTTACAATATATTCCGCATGTCCCCCTAGACTGAGAATACCCACCCCCCTCATCCACGACAAAGAGGCAAAACAATTAATAAACATACAAGAGCAAAACAAAACCATACAAAGAAGAAACAAACAAACATTGAATTAATTGGTGATAGTTAATGGGGGAGTTTATGTGTTGATGTAGGGGGTATGAGATCAGGGAGTAAGATGATGAGAAGTAAAAAATAAGATTTGGTGTGGGATTGTCGTGTGTGTGTGTGTTGGTGTTGGTGGGACTAGTTGACAGGCAAGTCTAATGCGATGATAAACGGGGCCCAAATTTTTTCAAAGTGTGAGGTTTGGTACTGGAGTGTAATTTGCTATATAGGTTTCTTTTAAGTGCAAATGTCTCTTGAAGGTTCTTGTTGGTCAGGAGAAAACAAAATCAGAGGAGTTCAGAAGCAAGAATGGTAAACTGGCCCTGCATGTTTGTTGGCAAAAATTAATGTTTCTGCTCATAACTGCATGCTATCCTGTATTTCTCAGTGGATTATTCAATTTGGTGAAAACAAGAGTAGGCCTTTACTGATATTTTAAACTGCAACATTTTTACAGAATAAAGCAACATTTCCCACATCCTCAAAGAAAGCTATTTTAAGTGTTCTTTGTGAATATTTTAAATGTATTGCTGTTTTTTGTCATGCACTACACTGAGCTGAAATAAATTGAATGATTGATACCTGACTTGAAATGGAGACTCCATAGACCCACAGATCCCTCTCCACTGGCTGGTGGGCATGAAGGCGAACAACCCACCATTTATTTTGGGCTCTGTTTGTAAAGTCTAGACTAGCATTGCTCTTCACTGAACTAACCCAGTCTGACTGAACTCTCTTTGCAGAGGGAATGCATCTCTGTGCATATTAGCCAAGCAGGTGTCCAGATGGGAAATTCCTGCTAGGAGCTTTACTGTCTGGAGAACAGCTTCCTACCTGATGGGACTACCAGTCGCTCCTCCCCAGCAGATTCCTCTTTCAGAACATTTTTCAGTAAAACTCGAGCAGGAAAGTATGTTCCCAGGGCTTTGTTCATCGGTCTAGAACCAACTGTGGTAGGTGAGTAAAGTAATGGGTGGGATTACATGTGGAGGGAATGTGTCCAGACGAATGTTTATTTGAAACAATTCCCGGATGCATCGAGAGGATTCCATTTAAGGTGGTAAATTGACTATAGGCCTGTTCACACTGACCTTAACCCTGGGCTAAGAGACATTTTAGCCCAGGGCTAAGCAAGTGTTCAGACTTGCACATTCTAAAGTGGGCTAGCACCAGCCTTAGCCCTGGGCTAGCTGACCCTGCTCTGGAGCAGGGTTAGCATCGACCTTTTGGGGTTAGCCCCAGAAATCTCCCCAAACACGATGCCAAAATAGCCAGTGTGAAACCGGGTAAGTGGCAATGCATAGAATTTTCACTGTCCAATCCAATAGTGAAGAACGGATGTTAGCCCAGGGCTTAGGGGTAATGTGTGAATCTTTAACCCAGGGTTAGCAAATGCTTGTGTGAACACAGGCTGAGGTGTGATTAACTACAGTTAAGTGTGGAAAGGCCTTATTCTAACCTATAATGACCCTAACCATCCTCCATCCTTCCTCCTGAAAATAATATGAAAAAAATGATTGAAACAACTGATGTATGGTAATTAAAATCAAATGTTCCCAAAATAATCCTAATGAATGAAATGGGGGTGGTGAATGTGCATGGTCTGTTGGGTATGGTCTACGCAGTTCAGCACAAAACAAACTGAAAACAATATTTCCCACTAGATGAAATGCGGGCTGGATCTTACCGTCAGCTGTACCATCCAGACCAGCTCATCACTGGCAAGGAGGATGCGGCTAATAACTACGCTCGTGGACACTACACCATCGGGAAGGAGATCATCGAGTCTGTGCTGGAACGCATGCGCAAGATGGTGAGTCTGACTTGATAGGCCTCCATGAACTATAAATCTGAGGAGGATCAAAGATTCTTTCAAGTGCTGTGAAGCCATAACAATGCTGAGATGTTTCATTACTTGTGAAAACAGTCTTGTTTCTTAATGTGTAGAACATCAACCATCTTTGTGCGTTTAATTCTTCCTGGGGAGCGTTACCCTGTTTTGATTATCAGAAAGGTTCTTGGCACTGTCCACCATGTTGACAGTTTGCAAAAGTTGCAAATGATTTCAAGAAAAAATTCTTGCAACAAGCAATGTAGATTTTGAATGCACCCCTAGCTCAATCCAAATGTACGGTCTTTCCCGCACTTACAGACTGGCGGACTTAACGCGCACGTTCCCGTTAAGTCCGGAGCAGCTAGGCCGTCCATTTCTGCAATTGATCAAGTCATACGGACTTTCATGCAGACTTCACCAGACTTTTCCAATGGGATTACCCAGAAGTCCTAGTAATAAGAATGTGTTGATAAAGACGTCAAGGAAGTAATGCCAAAAAAATAAAAGGATAGGAACGTCATGGTAAAAAAACAATTAGTCATAGCTAAATTAGCAGATGTCGTTTTATTATTTAAAACTTATAAGGAGGTATCCACGGCAACGAGAGAGGTCTGAAGTCCCGTCTCATGAATGCATTTTATACCCTTGCAACCTTGACGTAATGATGCAGAGCACTTCAATGTCACAGTACAAGACCGAAGTTCGCGAGGGCAGAGTCCGCTAGTCTGGAGTCTGAACATTTTGATTCATCCTTGCATTCTCAATATGCACTCCCGTGATTGCTCTTGGCCACCAAACGTAGAGTTGCATGATTGTTGTGCACATTAAGTCATGAGCATGTCCTTCCCTTAGTCTAATGTGTGTGTTTCTTTCTCCAGTCTGACTAGTGCACAGGGCTCCAGGGCTTCCTCATCTTCCACAGTTTTTGAAGGGGAACTGGCTCTGGCTTCGCCTCTCTACTCATGGAACGGCTGTCTGTGGACTATGGAAAGAAGTCCAAGCTGGAATTCTCTGTGTACCCTGCTCCCCAGGCTTACACAGCTGTGTTGGAGCCCTACAACTCCATCCTCACCACCCTGGAGCGCTCTGACTGTTCCTTCATGGTTGACAACGAGGCCATTTTCGACATCTGCAAGCGCAACCTTGATGTGGAGCGGCCATCCTACACAAACCTTAACCGCCTAGTTGCCCAGATTATTTCCTCAATCACCGCCTCCCTGCGCTTTGACGGGGCCCTGAACGTTGAACTCACGGAGTTCCAGACTAACCTGGTGCACTACCCCCGCATCCACTTCCCCCTGGTCACCTACTCGCCCATCATCTCTGCGGAGAAGGCCTACCATGAGCAGCTCTCCGTGTCCGAGATCACAAACTCCCGCTTCGAACCTGCCAACCAAATGGTGAAGTGTGACCCACGTCGAGGGAAGTACATGGCTTGCTGCCTGCTGTACCGTGGTGACGTGGTTCCCAAAGACGTCAACGCCGCCATCGCTTATCCTACCGGCTTCAAGGTGGGCATTAACTACCAGCCACCCACTGTTGTCCCTGGGGGAGACCTGGCCAAGGTGCAGAGGGCAGTACGCATGTTGAGCAACACCACTTCCATCGCAGAGGCCTGGGGCCTCAAGTTTGGACCGCACGTTTGACCTGATGTACGCCAAGCGGGCTTTCGTGCACTGGTGCGTTGGGGAGGGCATAGAAGAGGGAGAGTTCACCGAGGCCAGAAGGACTACGAGAAAGTTGTGACAGAGTCTACAGAGGGTTGTGAGGATGATGAATATTAAATTTAATTTCCCAAATAAATCTTGAAGCATTAGTTACATCTTTTGTCAATGTTATTGATGTAAGTGTTTGGATTGTTTTAGATGGCAAGTCCTTCAGCTTCTCTTTTCAGCTGGTCAAAAATAACCACAGTGCATTTGGTAAAGATTTGAGTATGGTGTTTCACATTTGTTTTTAAGGGGCTAAACCTCAATTTATTATGAACATTCACTGCTGGATGAAATGTGGAAAGTTACTATAATTGGCAGTTAAGGTTAATGAACTCCGTTAAATGACAACACGTTGTCAACTGTTAACTGCCCTAAAAATACTCCATCTAGGCAAAAATAATTCACCTGCTGTAGGTGGCTGCATATTTCCAGTTTTTAATTAAAGAAACCCCATCTTTTATTTTATAGCGGGGAAATTATTTTATTACAGTACAAATTCTGTCAATTTAAAACCTACAGAATACTTGGCATTTGGCCATTGTCTAAACGTTTACCAACCAGTCCTATTGTGGCCAATAAATTGGTTTACCAAAATTACATCCAGATCCAGCCAGTTTTACACTGCTGCTGTTGGCAATTATTTCCACATTGCGCTTTAAACACCAAGTAAAAATAAAGTGTTAACCTAAATATACTGAGTCTCAGTGAGGTGGGATTAATGCAATTTGGTCTCTTATACTAAATCTGTATTTAGTGTGAAAATAATGGTATTGACCCACTTTTACTCATGAAGTGCTGAAACAATTTGCAGTCTGCCAGCTACAAAAATATTACTGTTTTGTAGAGTTTTAAAATTCACTACGCTATCCCTACGTCAGCAATTACAACGCACAAGGGTTATAAACATTTACATTTATTTAAAATAAACAAGTTTTCCAGAAATAAAAAGACATGGGTGTGGAAACATGTCAAAGCTTTTCAGGGCTTCTCAAAATTTTAAACGAACCACCTGTTGATCCATTTCAAATGGCCGCCTCCTCCTCTTTTGTATCTTCAGGCTCCGCCCCCCACACCTGGACACGCCCTTCCATGGCAGTGAGGAGGAGTGGTTCCGTGGGGTGGAACGAGAGGGACTGAACAACTGCCTTCCCAACTGACAGCTTGAGCGACAGAGACCCCTGCAATGAAAAACAAACAAGAAGAAAAGAGATGGATTGAACGGATGGGAGAAAAAAAAAAAGGCATTCCTAGCAACAATGAAAGGAAATAAATGTCCCTCCTCTTCAGGTCCTAAACCCCTCCTTCCCACTCCATTTTGTGAGGCCATTTTTGCAGGCTGACCATTCCTTATTTAACTAAGACTTGATGAAATGGATTTCATTATTACTGATCTGCTTTATTGTAACACATTCTGCAAAACTTTTTTAAAATAAGACCTAGTCAGGTGACAACCTGATCCACACGCAACCACAACCGTCCCTGGTCCACACGCAACCACAACCGTCCCTGATCCACACACAACCACAACCATCCCTGATCTACACGCAACCACAACCGTCCCTGATCCACACGCAACCACAACCGTCCCTGATCCACACGCAACCACAACCGTCCCTGATCCACACGCAACCACAACCGTCCCTGATCCACACGCAACCACAACCGTCCCTGATCCACACGCAACCACAACCGCCCCTGAACCACATGCAACCACAACCGTCCCTGAACCACACGCAACCACAACCGTCCCTGAACCACACGCAACCACAACCGTCCCTGAACCACAATCACAAGAATGTTTGACTCCAAAGCCGCAGAGCAGGAACACTCGACCGCCAGAGATAAAGGGATGATTGTGTGGTCGTTCCGAGCCCCACTCTTTCATGGTCGGTTTGTAAAAGCGCAGCCCTCGTTCCCCCTTCCCCTCTGTCCTTTGTCGTCTCTCACCTCCACCAGGTCCCAGTAGTAGACATGTCCGTCCTCAGAGCAGCTCAGCACGTGGGTGTCTTTGTTGGACAGGCAACAGTCCAGTTTGTAGCCCGTGTTCTTGTGGCCGGTGTACCTACATAAAGGCACAGAAGTGTGACTGTTTAAATCGCACGCGCTGTAATGGAGTCCCGTTTCTCCTTCACACTAAATTTTACATTCCTGGGGCTACGTGTATAAACAGTGCTGAGCAGAAAAATGCCCTCAAAAAGCCGTGTAAGGGAGTTTCCACGCAGAAATACGTATAAAATAACACGTGATGTGAGAATCTGCATACCTCTGCACACGCTGGACACCATACGTACGCAATGTTTGGCGTCAGTGTGATATGACGACATAGTTACCGAAAGGCAGACGTAGAAAACGCAAAACTTTTTAAAGCAGATTTCTGACTTTCGCCCCGAGCATTCTTTTACGCATTCTATTACTCAGAGTTTTATACATGTGGCCCCTGGTTTTTATTCACCCTTTGGTGACTGTGTTTTATGTCTTTGTTAAAAGGTGCGGTTTTGATTATTCTCTAACACATTGCATGTTGCAGCCCTACATAAAACATGCACCTGATGCCCCAGAGTGTGTGTGTGTGTGTGAAGCATATTTTAGAAACAAACAATGTACAAATGCAAATGTATACAATTAATCACGACCCCTGTGTATCCATGTGTGTGTATACGGCTCACGCAGCTTCACTGTGTACTACCGAGAGGCGTGATGTCCAGTAAAAACGTGTGTGAATGGTGCGCTCAGCAGACAGGTGTGTGATGGTGCCGTAGACTCACTCTCCCAGCAGCTCCCCGGTGCTCTTGTCCAGCAGCCGGACGGTGGAGTCCAGACTGGAGCTGAGGGAGCACTGTCCATCCTGACTGAAACACACGCATGTGATGGGGCCTGTGAGAGGGGAGAGACGAGCCCACGGCAGGTTATCACACTTTCTTGCACCATGGCAGTAAACATAATGTTGTAGGTTTACATTACATTACAGGTATTTAGCAGACGCTCTTATCCAGAGCGACTTACATAACTTTTTAGTATTTAAAAAATACAGCAGCTGTAATCTTTTACAAACAGCAGCTGTTTACTACCGCTCAGTATGTTCTGTAGGAAGGGCTAAGGGCTATGCATCAGTCATGACCTGGCATAATCTATGTTGCCTGAAGATTTTTTGTATGCAGTGTGTAAGTCTCTCTGTTTAATAACAAGGTCTGGTTAATGCCGAAATGCAATGGAACAAACAATGGATGTACAGGGACAAGCACAAGGACTGTCTCACACACTCTCACTCACAAACCACACATCACCGAGTACAATATCAATGTACACACACACAAACCACACATCACTGAATACAATATCAATGTACACACACACACACACACACACACACACACACAGGCAGACTAGAACAGGGACTTATACCCACATACATACATATAGACGCACACACAGCACAGACGCTGGACACAGACGCTGGACACAGACGCTGGTCACAGATCACAGAAACTGGTTGCTGGTCACAGACGCTGGAATACTGACTGTTGATGAAGTCTGCGTACAGCTCCCCCATGCGCAGGTCATATCGCCTCACTTTACCATCCACTGAACTGGGAGGGACAGAGGAGCAAGAGATACATTTACCATCCACTGAACTGGGAGGGACAGAAGAGTAACATTTACAGTGACGGATAACATTAGGTCACAGATTTCATCTGTAATGTACATTTAAAAATGGATCAAAAGTCAAAAGGGAAGGGATAAAAGGAACAATCGTTCTCACATAGTTCTCATTCCAAAGCTCTTAGTGTTATTAGTCAGTGGATTGATTCTACAGTTCTAGAGTTACATGAGGCATAAGGACCACCAAACAGACCAAAGACGCACGCACAATAAAAGAGGCAGGTTTGATGCTCACATGATACGCAGTGCTTTTATGATGTGCTCTCAAGTATGCTGCAGTGCGTTAGATATGCTGCGATATTAGGTACTGACGTAGTTAGCAGCACGTGGGCGATGTTAGGTACTGACGTAGTTAGCAGCACGTGGGCGATGTTAGGTACTGACCCAGTTAGCAGCACGTGGGCGATATTAGGTACTGACACAGTTAGCAGCACGTGGGCGATGTTAGGTACTGACCCAGTTAGCAGCACGTGGGCGATGTTAGGTACTGACCCGGTTAGCAGCACGTGGGCGATGTTAGGTACTGACCCGGTTAGCAGCACGTGGGCGATGTTAGGTACTGACGCAGTTAGCAGCACGTGGGCGATGTTAGGTACTGACCCGATTAGCAGCACGTGGGCGATGTTAGGTACTGACCCAGTTAGCAGCACATGGGCGATGTTAGGTACTGACCCGGTTAGCAGCACGTGGGCGATGTTAGGTACTGACCCAGTTAGCAGCATGTGGGCGATGTTAGGTACTGACCCGGTTAGCAGCTCGTGCTCCGACACCTTTACGCTGCTCACGCCGTCACTGGCCTCGTCCAGAATCTGAATGGGCTCGGGCCTCCTGGAGCGTGTGTCCCAACACCTTACCGAGCCATCTATAGAACCTGGACACCACACACAAACCACACATCACTGAGTACAATATCAATGTACACACACACACAAACCACACATCACTGAGTACAATATCAATGTACACACACACACAAACCACACATCACTGAGTACAATATCAATGTACACACACACATAAACCACACATCACTGAGTACAATATCAATGTACACACACACACACAAACCACACATCACTGAGTACAATATCAATGTACACACACACACAAACCACACATCACTGAGTACAATATCAATGTACACACACACACACACACACACACAAACCACACATCACTGAGTACAATATCAATGTACACACACAAACCACACATCACTGAATACAATATCAATGTACACACACACAAACCACACATCAGAGTACAATATCAATGTACACACACAAACCACACATCACTGAGTACAATATCAATGTACACACATACACACACACACACCACAGAGTACAATATCAATATCAATACACACATACACACACACACCAAACATCACCGAGTACAATATCAATGCGCGCGCACACACACACACACACATAACCGAGTACAATATCAATGTACACACACCCCACACAACACTAAGTACAATATCAATGTACACACGCACGTGCACAGAAGGGCACAAACACACACACACACACACACACACACACACATGGTTATTTGCAAAAAACTACAAAGCTGTCTTCAACCCACCTGATATCATGACTGTAGCTTCTTCATTGAACTGCACACAGTTGACTTTCTAGAACAGAAAGCCAATACACTATTCAGATTTGGCATGTATTCATTAGAAACCATTAGTGATATGTACATTTTTTTACACTCATGCATGCTGGTTGGTGAAAGAGACAACACAACGCATACATGCAAAACATTTAATTTTTATTATTTTTATTTTTTTAAAGCCCCAACCAGAGAGTTCTCACCCCAGCATGACCCCTCAGTTTGCGGGTGACCTGTCCTGTCGCCACGTCCCACAGGATCACCGTCTTGTCAGAACTGCAAGAGCACAGCTGGCTGTTGTCATAGGAACTGCAAGGACACACATGAGAATGGGACCAGAGGGGTCAAAAGGTCAATGCAACCAATCGTAAAAAAACATTAAACTGATTTTTAAAAATTACACTTTTGTTACACAATGAATCCAGCTGATGCCGTGTACTATACATACCATGTTTTGTTTCTACTCCCCCCCCATCTTCCACATTCTTAACCCATTTATATTGTTGGGTTTTTAAAAGTGAATATGAGATACAATCTCTCAAAAGTCATGCCAAACCAGGTCAGAACTAAGCCTAGTTTATGCATACGTGTCTGTACATGCATGCAAAATTCACTGCACATAAAGACCCTGAAAATAAGAGTGCTCGTTCACTCTAACTGTAATATATTACCATCATATATTCTATATTTTTTTAAACAGTGCAATCATAATAATACATTTCATTATGACGCGTTTTTCATTGTAAGAAACAATCCCAATATGCCATTTATTTAAAGAAATAATTAAAACAGATGTGGACAAACACTTTATAAAAGTAGGAGCCGATGTTGAGGCATAAAATTAACAGGAATTGAGTGTTAGACAGCCACACTAAACCCTATGATCCATCAATAACCCCACTCCCCTTCCCACACATACAAATACTTTGTTCCTTACACATCATTACATTTTCATCTACACCCAGTTACTCCACACATGAAATACTGTAAAACTATTTATACAATTCCAAGGATTATGTGCTGAAGTAGGTAGACCTGCAAACTCGCACACTTAACACACATACATATTAAGCGTTTATATTAAAGACTGCGTGCTTTTTGCTCAGATGTGCTGTTCCGATTTAACCTCACCAACCCACATTGTTAAAGTAAAATGAATAGCTTGATTTAAAAAAAACTTCCCAGAACACACACACACACACACACACACACACACAATACATTCCAAGGGAGTGAGGCATGCGATCAACAGAGCACGAAGTCCGGACGGAGGCTGACCGTGGTAGAGGAAAGCACTCACCTGTCAGCGTCCAGCACCTCGTAACCATGCCCGCTGTAGGTCTTCAGCAGAGTTCCCCGGCTCACACTCCACAGCCGAAGGGTTTTGTCACCGCCACACGACAGTAGGTAGTTGCCATCCCCTAGCGGAGCGACATAATACCGTTAGTGATCACATGCATACACGTTTAGTGATACAACGTAAAACCTCGCTCATCCTCTTACCGTTGAAGCGCACAGCTCTGACAGCCCCCTGTTTGCAGTCCAAGGTTCGGAGCAGGTGTTGGGGGAGCTGAGGCGCCTGTGGTTTGGGCTGGGGGAATGCCATCGCCCGTAATCCACCTACATTACATTAGATTAACCTGTCTGTTATTTTCTTAAAATAAGTGGGTTTCACCCTGCAAAGAAAGCGTTAGGTAGTGTTTGCAGCTAGCCAAGCAGTAGCAAACGGTCTTCGATGCACATGTTAACGTAACTAATTTAAGACAAATCATTTCTTATCATGTTTGCCAACACTTGTCCCTATGACGTGTTCCCTCACGCTGTTGGCCTCGCTAACTAAAGATTACAACTAGTAGCGCTGACTTGGTCACGCCGTCTAGCAGCAATGTCTGAGACAAACAAGCCACCAAGCGAATTTTACATACCAGTCTCTGGCTAAAAGCAAAGTCTTGAGCTGTTCCTTTCTGTCCTCTTAATGTTCATTATCTGCGAACACTATTTTGAAAACACACTGCTGTACTTTTCATAATTAGCAGATTTCATTCATTGTTTTTAAATCATTAACAATCAACCCTCGGCTACAATGGCTTGTTTTTCAAACTTCGTACTCCCATATTTAAATACCATAGAATCCCTGCCGAGTCAAAGGTCCGCTATGGAAAATAGTACTAGTTCAAAATAAAAGCTCCATTTGCACCTGGTATGGTCTGCTCTGTCCTGGAACGCATCTGCGGTGTTAGCTGGTATTTTCTATTGTTTTTTTGTATTTTAATTCCTTGCTCCTGACAAAAAATTCAAATGTGTTCGATTTATTTACTATTACTGTAAATAATGTACCTTAATTCTGAAATATACAACTATTAGTTTATACCGGAAATAGATAGCCGGAACCAGCTGAGCAACTCACTTTTTTTTTCTCCCTTCGGCCTCTCTCAGTTGTTCCACCAAACAAGTCAGAAAACGGTGGAGGATCAGCGATAAAGATGAGTTCAAACAGCATGTCGGATCCACGGAGGCAAAACAAGATACTTCGGTGAGTAATTCAAGAGAATGTACAACTGACTGGTTATTAGCTCAAATCGAAATGGTAAATCATTTTGCCACCTGGATTGATAGCCCTCGAGCTAATGGACATCTAACGTTACAACTCGCTGAGATAAAACGATTAACTAGCTCACTATTCTTGTTTGGAAATCTCACGCAGTCCGTTAATGTACAGCTACAACTGTACTACATATATGAATTTAGCGCTTTTATCCATGGCCACGTACAGAGATTTTACAACGTTTTACATGCATCCCTTTCATGTAACGTTGGGAATTTAGTTTTGACAGCGACTGAAGCGATTAAGATTAACATGGGAATCAGATTTGCGACCTCTGCGTTACAGATCGAGTTCCCTAACCAGGGTGCTATAATGCCACCCCTTCTCCTCTAAAAGCTATGCCATTTATTGTGTCGGTGTAGTGTATGTCTGAATTTAACCAGGCCTTATTTTCTTCAGGTACAAAGCCCCCAGCACAGACTCGAACCCCACCTTGGAGGACCCGACCCCAGACTACATGAACCTGCTGGGCATGATATTCAGCATGTGTGGTCTGATGCTCAAGGTGACTTCACTCCCACCTATGTGCACTTTTATCCCATTTGTCTTGATCATATAGGTCTGGAGTATTAGTATAGGACTGCAAAATAGAACCCTTTAATGGAATCGACTGCGAGTGTACCACTTGGATCCTGATTGCGATGATGAAGATGGGAAGCAGTGTGCGTATGAAATCCGGGGGCGAGTGTGTTTGCATAGTGCGTGGATATTCAAATCTAGACCTCGAATCCAAGTCTGGCCCTGGTTTTCTTTTCTCCCAGATAATTAAATGAACAATTAGTGCTAGTGATTGGCCAGACTGTCTTCACACCTGACTCCCAGGTAAAGGGAGGGTGGAAAACCAGCAGCTCTCGGACCTCGAGGACCGTGATTTGAATACCAGGGGCATAGTGTATCGGTGGATGGTTTTAACACGGTTGTTGTGTTGCAGCTGAAGTGGTGTGCCTGGATTGCGGTTTACTGCTCATTCATCAGCTTCGCCAACTCCCGCAGCTCTGAGGACACCAAACAGATGATGAGCAGCTTCATGTGAGCATCAAACTCGCCTCTTTCATTGTGTGTGTGTGTGTGTGTGTTTGTGTTTGTGTCATACCTTACTGAGCACAGCATTCCCTGTTAGATACAGGGGTTTAAACTTATTGCATTCCTATTCCATAAAATATAGGCTGCACTTTAGTAACACGTGCAACATAATGGTACATTTGTTCAAACGCATTCCTACATTATGGTTCCCAAATGAATGTTCAATACATTGTTTGTATCTGACTTTGGAAACTGTAACTATATGAACAAGAAGGTTAAAAAAGGTAACGAAGAAAGACAAATTTGTCACATTGAAGATATATTGGCTAATTGTTACACTGTCCCTGGGTGAGTGATGGCAGTTGTTTAAAACACATAATATCTGGGGGGTATTCCACAAAGCAGTATTACTGAGTTAGTTGGATTACTGCACTAGAGTAAAACCTGGAACAGTCCATGTTCTAGATTTCCAGGTTTTCCAGGGAGGCTTCCAGGTTTTACTCAGTGCAGTTATCCAGCTAACTCAGTAATCCTGCTTTGTGAAATACCCCTCAGGATAGGCCAAGTACTTTCCATAATATTTACAAACGTTAGCTGGCTAACCCATTAAATTCCCCCCTGGTTTATGAGCAGTAAGCTGAGCCGTAATTCATTGTGTTTTCTACCGCCGAGCCGTGGCCTCCCTGTTTCCCCTGCACTGTGCCAACTTTGAACTTTCTCTCCTGCCATTTCTGACCATCCTTCTGGCCTTTTTTAAACGTGGCCTCCATGTCACATTGGTCTTATTACAGCAGCTCTTCACATTGTAAGTTGATGTGAATATACATTTCTGAATGTTCTATTTAACACATAATAAAATGGCTCAAAGCCGTCGGTTTATACTTAAGTACCTTTTGTTAGTGAAGTGGCTTTTCTGTCCGCCTTTGGAAGCTGTATTGTCCTCCACATCTTTCAATATGTTGGCAGCAGTCTTGCACAGGATGGCTTTAGTTACTGTGCCATTACATTACATTACAGGCATTTAGCAGACGCTCTTATCCAGAGCGACTTGCACAACCTTTTTTTTTACATATTATCCATTTATACAGCTGGATATATACTGAAGCTAAGTTAAGTACCTTGCTCAAGGGTACAACGGCAGTATCCTACCTGGGAATCAAACCTGCAACCTTTGGGTTACAAGGCCAGTTCCTTAACCATTATACTACACTGCCGCTCGTTGCTGCCTCTGCAAAATGTATTGGGGTATTTTCAGTTCGCTTCTGATCTTTACTACAGTTTAATATTAAAATGGCAGGGATTTTGTTTCATCCAAAGTGGATGTCACAGACATAACTGTGTCAGACATAACTGTGTGCATGGCGTGATCTCCTTCTAACTTTATTTGTTGTTGTCCATTGGACCAGGTTGTCCATCTCGGCAGTTGTGATGTCGTACCTCCAGAACCCCCAGCCCATGTCACCGCCATGGTAACCGGCGCTGGGATACGGAGCGCCTCCAGAAGGAGGCCGCAGCTAGACTCAGACACGAGGAGGACGACGGGCAGCTGATCCACCCACCCCCATCTGGGCGACTGGGAAGGAGGGATTTCGAGTGAGAGAGGAGATGAGGAAAAAGAGTGCAGTGTTCCAACTCTCCGTCTCTCCCTGCTATGCTCTCTTTGATAGAGTGCTGTTTTTTTACGCTTCCTGCACACCATGCGTTGAAATAATAAAAGTCACAATTTAAAGTAATTTCATGCAAACGTGATTTGATTCCTTTCCTTTCCAGTGTGCTTTAATTGCAAATGGCCGGTGTATCGAGGCAAGCCGTCTCTACTTTGTCTTTGTGTGGATTGTGTCTTTGGCTTCGTCTATGAATATAATGTAAACTGTTTTGACAGCATCACTGTTGGATGTTCGAAAATTAGGATGAACAGTGCCTTCTATGATGACTATTTGGAAAGTGCAGAGGTCCTCTTGGGCTCAGTCTTCCAAGAGATAACTTGGAAGTTGCAGTTAAAGAGCTTTCCCGATTCCTAAACAAAACGGTACTTGTGAGAAATGGAAATGCAGACTCGTATGAAGGTTTTTTTTTTTTGCTAAAATGATGAGCCGTCAGCATTTTATTATATTCTCCTTTTAGTGAAAAGGTACATTGTATACGTTCGGAGCCAAAGGAAACGGTGTAGTAGAGATTCCTTTCTCAGTTTATGGAAACGGCACCTTCATATAGTGCCCTCCATAATATTTGGGATAAAGACATACACTATATAGCCAAAGGTATGTGGACACCCCTTGGTCTGGGGCTGTTTTTCATGGTTCATGGTTCAGGCTAGGCTCCTTAGTTCCAGTGAAAGCAAATCTTAGCACTACAGAATACAATGACATTCTAGATGATTCTGGGTTTCCAACTTTGTGGCAACTGTTTGGGGAAGACCCTTTTCTGTTTCAGAATGACCATGCCCCTGTGCACAAATAGAGGTCCGTACATAAATCGTTTGTTGAGATTGGTGTGGAGGAACTTGACTGGCCTGCACAGAGCCCTGACCTCAACCCCATCAAACACCATTTGGATCAATTGGAAAGCCGACTGCGAGCCAGGCCTAATAGCCCCACATCAGTGCCCAACCTCTTCTGACTGAATGGAAACAAATCCACGCAGCAGAATGTTCCAGCATCTAGTGAAAAGCCTTCCCAGGAGAGTGGAGGCTGTTCTAGCAGCAAATGGGGACCAACTCAATATTAATCCCCATGATTTTGGAATATATTCTGGATGAGCAGATGTCCATGTACTTTTGGCCATGTAGTGTACACTTAATTTCTTGATTTGCCTCTACTCCACAATTTTAGAGCCAAAGAATACACAGCCAAATCAAGGGAATAAATGTCTTCATCCCAAACATTGGAGGGCACTGTAGTTCTAACTCCACCTCCCTTGTGTGTAAACCTCACCCTCCCTCACTGTTCAAACGCCCTACTTTTGAAAATGTTCTCCATCCTTTCTCTGTGTTGGGTCCCACTGGCAGCAGAAAGGAGATAGACTCTGCACTGGGGCATGCTCAGAGTGATTTACTAAGCTCTTTTTTCACCTCCTTCAGGGTGTGGACTTTTACTGGATTAGTGCAGCCATCAGCAGACGGGGCTGCCAGATCTCAGCTTTTCAGCCACATCAACTAAAATATTTTTTTGGTTTTGCATTTAGCTGAAATTAAATGTCTTTCATCATTTTCTTTTTTAATGATGTCCGGGCATAAAAAATAATAAAAAAGAGTATGAACAGCTGCCTTTTTATTGATTGGAGTGCAATTGATTATTTTTTATTTTTTTTGCATATGGAAAACAAAACGATCAATTGTACTGTAAATTCAGTTTTAATTTGTAAGTAATGGAAACTGACGTATGGCGTTTCCGAGGTTTGCCATTTATGAGTGCAACTTGTAATGGCTGCCTGCGATCATAAGAGGGCAGCGTTGGACTGCAGTAGTGAGTCAGAGCTCTGCACAGACTTCATGCTGAATACACTGCCTGGCCAAAAAAAAAGTTGCACACTAATATTTAATTGGACAGCCTTTAGCTTTGATTACGGTGCGCATTCGCAATGGCATTGTTTTGACAAACTTATGCAACGTCACAACATTTATTTTCCGTCCAGAGTTGCATTCATTTTTGGCCGAGATCTTGTATTGACGACGGGAGAGTCGACCACTCTGTAAAGTCTTCTCCAGCACATCCCAAAGACTTTCAGTGGGGTTAAGGTCAGGACTCTGGTGGGCAATTCATGTGTGAAAATGATTCCTCATGCTCCCTGAACCACTCTTTCACAATTTGAGCCAGACGAATCTTGGCATTGTCGTCCTGTAATATGCCCATTGATGGGATAACCTGGTCATTCAGTACATTCAGGTACTCAGCTGACTTCATTTTATTGCTGCATAACATTGCTGAGCCTAGACCTGACCTATTGAAGCAACCCCAGATCATAGCCCTGACTCCAGAGGCTTGTACAGTGGGCATTATGCATGACGGGTGCAATGGCGACTTTTCTTTTGGCCAGGCAGTGTACTCCACTGCTGAATCGGTTGAATTGCATCCGAATTTAACATTATGGGAGTGCTACGTCACTATAGCAGAAAAGCATTTAGGCAAAGTTGTTCCCATACGGTGTGGGTTGAATTGCTGCAAAGCTGAAAGCAACAAAAAAATTAAAATAACGACATGAGGATAAAGGCAATTCCATCTTTCTACCACCTTTCATTTTCGTGTTCATCTTTTTCTCTTTATCTGTCCTTGTTCTCCCTCTCTCAAGCCCTAAAGTATACAGAGCTGTCCTTGTTCTCCCTCTCTCAAGCCCTAAAGTATACAGAGCTGTCCTTGTTCTCCCTCTCTCAAGCCCTAAAGTATACAGAGCTGTCCTTGTTCTCCCTCTCTCAAGCCCTAAAGTATACAGAGCTGTCCATGTTCTCCCTCTCTCAAGCCCTAAAGTATACAGAGCTGTCCTTGTTCTCCCTCTCTCAAGCCCTAAAGTATACAGAGCTGTCCTTGTTCTCCCTCTCTCAAGCCCTAAAGTATACAGAGCTGTCCCTGTTCTCCCTCTCTCAAGCCCTAAAGTATACAGAGCTGTCCCTGTTCTCCCTCTCTCAAGCCCTAAAGTATACAGAGCTGTCCTTGTTCTCCCTCTCTCAAGCCCTAAAGTATACAGAGCTGTCCATGTTCTCCCTCTCTCAAGCCCTAAAGTATACAGAGCTGTCCCTGTTCTCCCTCTCTCAAGCCCTAAAGTATACAGAGCTGTCCTTGATCTTCCTCTCTCAAGCCCTAAAGTATACAGAGCTGTCCCTGTTCTCCCTCTCTCAAGCCCTAAAGTATACAGAGCTGTCCCTGTTCTCCCTCTCTCAAGCCCTAAAGTATACAGAGAGACATAATGAAATGTACCTTTCCTGAAACATATTTGATCAATATTTTAGCTTATGTACTGTTAAGTTTCAGACAAATGTCTTATTTCAGAGAGCAGCAGTCCAAAATACAGACAATAGTTGCAAGTCCTATTGTGCCAAATATGTCAGAAAGAGCTCACAAGTCTGCTAACAGCATTTGGGTGCATAAAAGCGAATGGGGAATTATGTGAATATGAAAGTGTAATGTATACAATTTAAAATGCCGGAGGCAATAGTTGTTTACATTATGTGCCATTGTTCTATCTGCCCTCCTGTTCCATCTGCCATACCCCTGTCACCCATCACCTGTACAACACTCTGTGTATTATAAACCTCAAAACATGTTGCATTATTTAAAATATGCCAATGGCTGAAAAGGCTACAAGGCTATTTTCTTCCTAAAGCTTATCCTGATGACAAAAACAAAATGACAATAAAAGAAGAGAATACCTTTAAGATGAGAGGTAGCAGAGTAGCTATCATTCAGTGGAAGAACGAGGGAGGCATCTAACACGCCAGATGGCACAGAGGCAATTCTTTGTCTTTTGGATGAAAGCTGTTAGTCTAATTGCTGAAAACCTGCACGAACGCCTCAAAGAATAACAGGTGTTTTTGAAGAACTGAGAGAGAGTTAGCAACACGTGAACTGTGCAGATTGACTGAAGCTGTGTGCTCTGTCGTTGTAAAGAAGGTGTCCTGTATATCCAGGTTTCAAAAAAGAAATCTGTGACACAGGAAAGGCTACTGCTGGTTCTGTAATCTTGTAATGTCAATGGCAATCCTTAATAGTATACTGAGTGATCAGGTCGTGTCCATGTCTTTCAAAATGATAGTTCCTGATCTGTCACAGAACATGAGCCATTGTCCCAGTGCTTTTAGGAGCATGACACTGCCATAATGAATATTTCATGACCACTTCAGACCAGTACCCAATGGTGGATCGAGGATCAGGGTATTGTATTGAGGATACTTTCAGAAGCATTTGGATAAATGTCTGCGATGGCATTCTCCACGTCCAGTAATTAAGCCTGAGTTGACTTTCATGTGAAACATGAATACCTTATACATATTAAAGTAGGCCTGATATCATAATGGCTACTCCTCTAAATTCAGTATATCTGTTAGATAATATTTTTATTTAGAAAACGACTTATAGTATAAAAGTATCTGCCGCTCTTATGCGTTAAAGTGAGTCATGTATGACGTTAGCAAGAATCCAGGTTTCCCCTTGAAGAGTTCACCGTTGTTCTAGTTAATTAATAGGTTTTACGCCAGCGCAACGCACATAAGATTATTTTGGGCTTCTGAGTCCCTTGTCTTAGAAAATCCAAAGGACCCGCCACTCCTGGCGATTTTTTATTTTATTTTTGGATTAGCATACCGTACTAAATCCGTGTAGCGACAAGATCTCGCGTTTACAGTGCGACTGAGTGCGGTGTACTCTTGAGTTTTTCCTCCTCACGGTCAAAAGGTCACACTGAAATAGTAGTGTGGACTTAAGTGTCCCCCGCGCACTATGGATTCAGTCCGTGATCATCCGGAATGATTCACCAGTCTCCCGGCGCGCAGGAAGGAGAGGGAACACGTCCACTTGGTGTTGCGCTCAAATTGTAAAGGCGCACAGTGCGCGCTCGTTCTCTTCATCGCACGATTCATCCAATTCATCCTCTAGCCTGCTGCACTCATCAAGGCTAAAAGCGCCGAGAGAAAAAAACCGGGTAAAAGAATGTACTGCAGAAAATAGAAATTGATGACGACTCGCAA
The DNA here is from genome assembly GCA_022702515.1 of Ilyophis sp. 1 JC-2022. Lineage (NCBI taxonomy): Eukaryota > Metazoa > Chordata > Actinopteri > Anguilliformes > Synaphobranchidae > Ilyophis > Ilyophis sp. 1 JC-2022. The sequence goes on along the minus strand of CM040405.1, from coordinate 57,058,343 downwards.
TACATTTTTTGAAAATGAATACACGCAGGTAAAGGATGGGACTGAAGTCCCGTTTATTTGGCAGCTGTTTATTTTCCATCGCAATTCTGAGAAAACAGTTGCAAATATATTCGCAGTGATAAGTAGGCTATGACTCAGTGGATGGCAGGTTGCGGAATGTAATTAAAGAAGATGGGGTTTTCTTCGCCGGCAGTGAACAAGGACCTCGGCATCCAAAATCAAGTCGATTTCACAGCACTCCAAGGCGAGTCCCGTTCAACGCCCGGCTACGCTCAACAACAGTATTTCCAGCGACCGGGTCGGGTCAAGACCCCGCTGTAGAGCGACCACCCTCTCCTGTCAGGTAAACGAATTAGATAGTGTTATCGTGGCTTCAAAAATCAAAACTGTATTGCATCTTGCTTATAATCTAAAGAACACTCACAGAACTGAACAAGTAGATCTATATTTACCCAAACCACATCTGGAGTAGGCTAGGCTAGTTTCTGTGTGGATCGAATTCCATATCACGTTACATTTTTAGACAGTGTTATACAAACTGTCCAATGCGAAAGCAGTTGTTTAATTTAAAATAAACAGTGGCATGGCCTTTGCTACAGAAAGATTGAGATATATGATGGGGGTATTATGATATATGATTGGAGTATGGGTATTACGTTTCACGGTGGTCCACAGAAAAGTATCTCAGCGCAGCTTCGGGACAACAATTTAGCCCTTAAATGTTCCGAGTTCAGAGTCCGGTGGAACTCGACAAGCGCATTTACAAATAGTCCCTTTCGACGGAGTGTCTATTAGTGTGTGTCGCTAATAAAAACCCAGCCGATTATCTTACAGTAGCCAACTATGAATGTTGCAGTGTGTGTATCAGTAATTGCGTGTCTGTGCACATTGCTAGGAGGCTTTTTATTATGAATATAGAGGAGTAAACATGGAATTACGTGTTGTGTGTGTGTGTGTGCGTGTGCGTGAGTGTGCATAGATAGAGATAATTTATCATTTTATGGAAAAAGGTTAAAATAAGGAATATAGATGATGCAAACAGCAGAATCATATCCCAATGAGTCATAGACTCAAGAGTTGAAGTAATCTATGCATTTACAAAGTATGTAGCCAACAGTATATTGTATGAATAGAGTGTGTGTCTGTGCCCAATCTGCCCATATCAAGATAATATCAATAATTCTGCCCACCAGAATTATTAGCCATGGAAAATATGAGAAAAAAGGCTACAAAAAATGTCTGTCATTTATCAGCATGACCTTTTAATAAAAAAATTCTTCAAACATTTATCACAATGATTGGCAACACTAGAAATAGTTACAAACCAAACCTAATTGAAGTATATTCCCATTCATATTTGACTTTTTTAAGCACACATGAGTCTTTAGGAACTATTATGTGGTCATTCTCAACTTCCTGTTTCACTGGCGTATAAATAGGCACAGGCCAAAACCCTGTAGTCATTCACCATCATAGGGAAGATCAGAGATCTCAAATGAAATGAGACAAAAAGGCGTTGACCTTCGTAAATCAGGCAATGGCTATATAAAAATAGCGTCATGTCTGAAACCACATA
>CM040405.1:56979267-57051767 GCA_022702515.1 Ilyophis sp. 1 JC-2022 | reverse complement strand
GTGTAGAGCCGTCTGCCCCAGGTTGACAAGTAGAATCCTGGTCAGCTATCGCTGGTGGTCCGTGAAATGCTGATCCAATCAGTGAACAGGATGAGGCAAAGAGAGGATCATTGGGCGTAAAACTGTGGCAGTAACAGTGCATACAGCCCTCACCGTTCTGTGAGCAGTACTATTTAAAAAATCTAAAGCAAACCAGCAGGATACACGCACAAGCTCAAATATGAGGAAATATGAGAAAGGCCGTTTTTAGCCTCATATTTTGGGCAATATTAGTACTTAATCAGCTGTACCATATCTTAAATTTTATAACAAATTAACGGAATTCAGATAAAAGCAAAAGCAGCAGCAACTCTTTTTCTTCCTTTCATTTCCCAGTGCATCAGCTGTTTGTAGGCACTAGGCACCCTGTGTGGAAAACTGTCTAAAAATGCAGAGTTTTGAAGACGTGAGCAAGAAAGCGACTCCACTGCTCCCCCCTGGAGTGCTTATGTTGCTCTCCTGGCTCAAACCCGGCCGAGGCCAGGTTCAGTAAAACACTCATTGGTCCAGTGTGTTCTGAGGGATCTGAAAAGGGTCATTAGTCTGGGAGAGTAAGCAGCAGGGGCTCAATGGGTGGATGTATAGATGGCTTAATGTGCACTTCAGTATAACTGCAAAAGTTTAAAATACGTGCAATAGAAAGGGGTGCCAGTTCTTGGACTTTTTACAATTTTCATATAATAATAATAATAACAAACATTATTTCCAAAGTGCTTTCAAAAGAACCAAAGAACAAAAGGACAGAACCACAAGAACAAAATTACAAGATACAAAAAATATTATTATTATTACAATATTCAAGTTATTCGCCATTCTGTAGGACATTATCAACATCAAACTCTCACACAGTAATTATAAAAGAAAATCAGAAGTACTATTTTAAAAAATTCAAAAAAAAAATCAAAAGTGGTACAACGACGGTGGCCCTTGCAACTCATTATGTCTAAAGATTAGCACTGACCTGGGAGAATAGTCATAATTTAGCACCACAGCCCTTGCATATTTGTTTAAGTGGAGAGGCAGGGATTTACTTAACTGATTAAACTGCATGGGGGATAATTAGAGGGACACATTCTCGGACTGCTATTTTAACTGGGACACCAGGGAACACCCAACCCTTTGTCACAGACAGTGCTGTGGGGACCTTTAATGGCCGCGGTGAGTCAGGACCGCAGTTTAATGTCTTGTGGAAAGAATGGCATCACCTGCCCCTGTCACTGCACTGGGCGAATTGGTTTTCTCCTCTGTTCAGAGGGAAGGCTACCGCGTCACTTTCAACAGCAACCTGATTTCTTCAAGTGGCCTCAAAATGCGGCACAAAAGCCGAGAGCCTGCACTTTAACCTCACGCTCATGGCTTCATTTTAAATCCAATGCGCTTGGGCAGAGCCAACACAACAAAAAATCTTGTCACCGTCCGAGTAGCAGAGGACTGATCCGCGTATATATAGCCAAAATTATTGGCACCCTTCGTGAAAATGAGCGAAAATGATTGCGTTAAATAAACAGTCCACATAATGATTCAAATTTTCTGCTCAAACATTTGGGGAAACTGCTCGCATTCAAGTAACAGCATTTTCACAAATAAATTCGTCGCTACTTATTTCACAAATAAGTCAATCTTGAAGTCAACGGCTTGTGTAATTAAATGCAGAAAATAATTCCAGAACAGTCTTTTATTGTCGCAAACACTGGGCATATCAAGAATGGAAAGAATATTATCCAGATAAAAATATACTTTTGTCGCGTAAAGGCCTCGCCAGTTAACTTTGGATGTTTGTCAGGAGGAGGCTACAGGGTGCTATGACGGCAGATTACTGCAGAAAGTGGGATATGAAACTTTAATCGTGGGGATTGAAAACAAGGCTCTTGCGAACGCTCCAGCGCTGCGTTTGAGCAACGCTCGTCTTATTATTTCACATAAATCTCTCGGCTATTTCCATGTTCGTAAGTGGCTGGTGATAGACTGAGCGTGTCGTTTCTCGGCGGTGCTCGACAGCGTCTGATGACTGTGAAATAAAAATAATATGGAGGGGAAAGGGAAACAGAAACCTTGGGGAATATCTTATTGCTTCGGAGGCACCGGATCCGTAGCGCCGGGGAGCTTTTTCAGACGTACAGCGAGGGTCAGCACCCAAACCGCTGGCAGATTGTTAGGCTTCTGTGTTTACATTTACATCTGAATTAGTGATATAGTGCAGTAGCTGACGCCCGTGGCTCACTAAATCACTCAATATCCCCACCTGTCTCTTTGTCTTTCCTTCCTCTCTTTCTTTGTCTCCCTTCTTTCCCGTCTGCACAGATACCCGCGTTGTTAGATTACCTTACATTATGCTACACTCATTTAGCAGATTGTCTTATTCAGAGCTATTTATCAAATAAAATGACAGTATCCTCCAAAATGACTTACACCCTTCTCAAGCACGGAAAACGTTCTACTTTAATAGTGAGTCAATGGAATCAACAAAAAATGCACTCAAAAAATCACACCCCTGTGTTCAGCACTTTGTATGCTATCCGTCAACAAGGATAGCACTACTGAGTGATCTCCTGTAGTGTTTAATGAGATTGGTTAAACATAGTGGGGGTGGTTGGTGGGGGCTGAGGGTGGGGGTTTGAGTTAGGTTCAAGTCTGGAGACTGACATGGCCATTGCAAAAATAATTTTGCGGTCAGTTAATCAATCCTGGTTTGATTTTGAGGTAAGCGCAAGCTATCATTGTTTTGCTGAAAGATACAACTGCAGCCAAGTCTGAGGTTCTTGGCAGAGGGATGCAGGGTTTTTTGTCAAAATGTTCTGGCATGTTCTGGAGTTCATGATTCCATTGGCCTTAAGAGGCCATAGACACCCTTCGCCAAACCCGCTGCTGGTGTCCGTAGCCAAAACGTTTCCGTCTCATCTGACCATGGCATCCGGTTCCAGAGTGATGTTCCAATGTGTTTTTAGCAAACTCCAGGGGCCGCATGTATAAACAGTGCTGAGCAGAAAAATGCCCTCAGGAAGCTGCATAAGGGAGTTTCCATGCAGAAATTCAGATTTATAACATAAGAGAATCTGCGTACCTCTGCACACGCTGGACACCATGCGTACGCAGTGTTTGGAGACAGTGTGGTATGGACACCATGCGTACGCAATGTTTGGAGACAGTGTGACATGGCGACACCGTGATAGAAAGGCAGAGGGAGAAAATGCAAAACGTTGTGAAAGCAGATTTCCGACTTTCTTTCTGAGCGTTCTTTTACGCATTCTTTTACTCAGAGTTTTATACATATGGCCCCAGATGTTTTATTGCTTGCCCGCTAAAGAGGCTTTTTTTCCGGTCAACCCTTCCAAAAAGCTTATTGGCATGTAGGTGCTGTGTGATGGTAGCTTTTTACGTCTCCAGCTGTGATATGTAGGATATTTTTTGGACTCCCAAATCATCTGTGTCATTGTGTAGGGCAGTGATTTTCAACCACTGTGCCGCGGCACACTAGTGTGCCGTGAGAGATCGTCAGGTGTGCCGTGGGAAATGATCCAACTTCACTTAATTAGTAACACTTTTGGTTGGTGGTGTGACTCAGGATTTTTTTTAATGTAAAAAATGTGCCATGGCTCAAAAAAGGTTGAAAAACACTGGTGTAGGGGGTCAAGGTTCATTTGTGTTCTCTACCAGGCAGGTTTAGCACTGTTCCTGTTTTTAGACTGGTTAATTACTCACCTAATATTGTCAACTGGTATCTTTAGTTTATTTTTATTTTATTTGTTTATAACCATCTCCTGACTTGTGAAGGTCAACAACAACCCTTATTCCCTTAGTCTAGCCCTTAGTCTAACCCTTAGTCTAATGTCCTCTTCTCTGAGAGTTATTTGCCTTTCCCCATAGTGATGGAGAATGGCACATGGATTTTACATGCGTGTTGCCTCATTCTTATACCCCAGTGAAACAGTAAACCATGGGAAGCCACATTGCAGTTCCCTAAAACTGAGATGATCGTAGCATGTTCGTATAAGTTTATTTAATTTTGTCAGATTTATTTAAAATCATTATTTAGGGTTCGATCAATTGTGACACATGTCTTTCTAGGGGGGAAAAACGTTACATTTTTCTCTGAGCAACCGTATTATTATAAAACAATATAATATAATAAAACAATATTTTGAGAATACAATATATGTCGCTCATTACATGTACTGTTATGTGGAGGATACTGTACAATAAGTGCAGACACTGAGATTACCAGAGTAATAAGATAAGAAATAAGCAGAACAGAAAAGCCAACATGCTTCAAATCAGTGTCATTGCAAGAAGAAAAGCGTGTGTTGATTATAAACTTGGCGTCAACTCTATTGTTGACCCTTGAAGGGAAAGCTGGAATTTCCTGGACGTTAGCGAGTATTGAGTTATCTGGCCCTCGGGCACACTCTCCAACCTGATCGAGCGTAGTAACTCCTTACCATAGCAGGTCTGTCTTCTCAGGCCTGTGCTTGTGTTGATTAGTTCATTTTTTCCCATCATGTCACAGACAAGCAGTGGATAAAGGCAAGCCAAGCACTCAGCAAGCAAGGAAGCGTGTGTCATTAAATTTGCCAGCCATTCCTTTCCCCCCTTTTAAAAAACTGATGCCGTTGCTTTTATCACTTGTTTTGACGAGCCTCGTTTTTTCTCTTTTCTCCCTCTCTATCACTCTGACCCATTATCCTCTTGTCCTTTTTCATCCCACCATACTCTTATTCAACCTTACGCTCCCCGTCAAACCCGCTCCTCTCTCTCCTCCCCACTCTCGCCGCACCCCCTGCCCTCCTCCCCAGCTCTATGCTGTCTCCTCTGTATGCAGATGGCTCTGTGATTGTAGAGAGAGCGACGCCCCTGTGGCCGAGCCACGAAGCGCAATCCCAGAGCCGCCGGCCGCAGTACCACCCCAGCGCCAGCGGGAACGCCGTCCACCCGGCCCCCACCTACTACAATGCGGTGTACAACATGCAGGTGGAGAAGTGCCAGGACGCGCCCTTCTCTTTCGGCAGGACCGGCAGGAGCCCGGTGGAGACGGGGCTCATGGGAGGCCCGCTCTACCGCCCCCTGGTGGACGACGACTCCCTGGCACCCCCTGCCAGGCGACGCGGGGGCCTGGTGGATCACAGAGATGTGATCAAAGCACACCAGTCACACAAGCTTCAGAGCACGCCTCAGGCTCGCCGCAAGGAGTGGGAGTGAGTACTGACCTGTGTCTGTACCGCACACAGACCTCACACTGCAGACCACACACAGACCTCACACTGTACAGGACCTCACACTGTAGGCTAAAGATCACAGACTGCACATACCTCACACTGTAGACCAAACACTGCACAGACCACACACTGCACAGACAATGCATTGCACAGACTTCACACTGTACAGAACTCACACTGCACCGACCTCTCACTGTACAGACCTCACACTGTACAGACCACAAACTGCACAGCCCACGCATTGCACAGACTGCTTTTATTAAAGCAGTAACCTGACAGACCATAAACTTCACAGACCAAAAGCCTCTCTGACCATACACCTCTCAGACCACAAGATTACAGACCATATCCTTCAGACAACACACCTTCCAGACCATGAACTTTACAAAGTCAAGTAACAGTAACTTTACAGAATGTTACAACGTACTGAACACAAACATTTCAGACACAAACATGACAGATGCCTTAATACACTTAACAGTGTAAACGTGAATACCTTGCAGAACAGGTCTTGTATACTTCAGACAGGTCCTTTCCACCATACCTCTCCCACAGTGTCATTTACCTCACTGAAATAACCGCTTGGCTTGCCGGTTGAAATCACCCATAAGGTTCCAATAGGCAGCTCTTACGCCTGCAGAGGGGAGCTGCTTATTGGCTGCCTTCCGCATTGACGAGGAAGTGCTTCAAACAACAAAAAAGGACAACAATGTCCATCAATCTGTTTCACTTTGTGACGGGATCTGACAGCAGCCGACCGGTTTGTTAACCGGTCACTCGACCGATCCGGCAATCAGACAGAAATGAGAATGCACTCAGAATCTCACTCTTAATGTATCTCTCCACGGGGGCTGTAGCTGCTTCTGGTGGTTTGATAAAGCACCCGCTGCTGCTGAATCTCCTGCCGTTCAGGCATGTGAGCTATTGCGGCCCTGGAAGCCTCTAGCTAATATCTCTGTTGGTCCATTCCCTATGACCTCTACTGCATGCTGTCATGTTCCCCTTTAGTATGTGTGCGTCAAATCGCGTTGCGTGGTTTGCATGTTAGAAAGGCCTGACCCTAGTCAGTCTGCGCGTTAGTTCTGTCCGGTGTTGTTTGTTAAGTGGCTCCGGTTGCATCCCCAGCCCACGCGTGTCGAAACAGGTCGACCGCTTGGTTTATTCCCCCGTGTTGGCATGAGCCGAGAGGAGCGAATGTGCGTTCAAGCCGGCCTCTGCTCAGGGATGCTGGAAACACAAACCCAGAACATTATCCCGTACACAGGAAGCAGCAGTGAAAGTCCTGCTGGGGATGAATGATATGTAAATGGCACATGGGGGTTTGGGGGTGTCGCCCGTCTGTAAAGTGGGGTCACTAATTACACACGTATGAACAGTATTATCACCATCTTTTGATGGATGGAGATGTGGTGCATAATTGGCTAGAAAGGTTCACACATCTTTATCAAACTTAATAACTGTGTATGAATACATTAACCCTTTAGACAGCAGTAAAAAATTCAGAGCAGAGACAATTCTTTAAATTAGTGACATAATTCTTCTGTCCTATGAAATAGTTTGCGTACACACTTTTATACAGACACTTTTGGTTGTTATCCTAGTGGTGGCAATCCGTCATGGCATCTAGGGAACTGGGTTGTGGTTTCGATTTCAAGTGCATAGGAGACTGGGGTCTGGTCAAGGCTATGGTTTGCCATCTGGGATGTGGCAGCGTGTTTAACCATTTGGGTAAAGCTACATCTGCTCTTCTGTACCGTCCTCTGCCCTCTCCACTCTGGATACCCCGTTCCTAACAGTTCTAGGGGCTACATGCAAACAAAGAAGGGTTTTGTTTGTGATATTCTTGTCCAATCAAGACTGTTGTTTCTGATAGGCCTATTTTATGGGATTTTCTCATTTTAAGAAGGTTGTGGGTTGAGATATCCATATTTTAAGAAATATATGGTTTGCAATTTTCTATCTAAAGGGGGCCGTGGTCGTGATACTCTTAACTTATGAATGTTGTGGGTTGTGATTCTCTTATTTTAAGAAGGCAAAGAGGTGTAATTTTTCTATATAAATAATACTGTGGGTTATGATTGTCCTATCTAAAGAGGGCTGGTGTTATGCTATTCTTCTCTTAATGTTGTGATGTTCCTGTCTTAAGAATGTTGTGATTCTACAATCTAAAGAATACTGGGAGTTGTGAAAATTGAATTTAAAGAATGTTGTGGATTGTGATATTCCTATTTTAAGAGAAATGTTGATTGTGATTGTGTTTCCTAACTACAAATATACTGTGGGTTGCAATTTTTCTATCTAAAAACTACTGTGGGTTGTCCCATGATCTAAAGAAGGCTGGGGTTATGACATTCCTGTCTGAAGAAGGCTGTAGGTTATGAAATTAATATCTAAAGAATACTGTTGGTTTTGATATCTCTATCTTAAGAGAGATGAGGGATGTGAATTTTCTGTCTGACGGTGGTGAGTTGTGATATTCTCACTGTATGTAAAGCAGACAGTGGGGTGTGATATTCATTATCTTAAGAGAGATGAGGGATGTGAATTTTCTGTCTGACGGTGGGTGAGTGTGATATTCTCACTGTGTATGTATCACACAGTGGGGTGTGATATTTTCTTCACTGTGTGTAAAGCACAGTTGGGGTGTAATATTTTCACTGTATGTAAAGCACACAGTGGGGTGTAATATTTTCACTGTATGTAAAGCACACAGTGGGGTGTGATATTCTCACTGTATGTAAAGCACAGTGGGGTGTGATATTCTCACTGTATGTAAAGCACACAGTGGGGTGTGATATTCTCACTGTATGTAAAGCACACAGTGGGGTGTGATATTCTCACTGTATGTAAAGCATACAGTGGGGTGTGATATTCTCACTGTATGTAAAGCACACAGTGGGGTGTAATATTTTCACTGTATGTAAAGCACACAGTGAGTTGTGATATTCTCACTGTATGTAAAGCACACAGTGGAGTGTGATATTCTCACTGTATGTAAAGCACACAGTGGGGTGTGATATTCTCACTGTATGTAAAGCACACAGTGGGGTGTGATATTCTCACTGTATGTAAAGCATACAGTGGGGTGTGATATTCTCACTGTATGTAAAGCACACAGTGGGGTGTAATATTTTCACTGTATGTAAAGCACACAGTGGGGTGTGATATTCTCACTGTATGTAAAGCACACAGTGGGGTGTGATATTCTCACTGTATGTAAAGCACACAGTGGGGTGTGATATTCTCACTGTATGTAAAGCACACAGTGGGGTGTAATATTTTCACTGTATGTAAAGCACACAGTGGGGTGTGATATTCTCACTGTATGTAAAGCACACAGTGGGGTGTGATATTTTTGTCCTCTGGACATTGTGGATTATGAAGGGGCAGGTTGTTGGGGCGACGATACCATTTGCGTGTGTCGTGGTGGTAGCGTATTGCCGCCAGCACAGTGAGGAGCTCAGTCACGACTCATAGGATCAGGGGGAGTGAAGGGAGGTGCCACCTCCAGAGGAGGAGATGCCAGGTACAAATACAGGGTACTCAAACTGACACTGAGAGAGCTTTCATCAGCTCTGCTCTCTCTCTCTCTCTCTGTCTCTTCCAGTGTTGACCAAGAGATATCATTAATAACCAAGAGAGCAGGCAGGAGTACAGCAAACAAGAGAACAGCACTATTTTCTTACAGCCAAACATGCCCACACATATAGTCAGACACACCCACGCACGCACGCACGCACGCACGTACCCACACACACACACACACACACACGCACACACATGCATGAACACACAGACACAGCGGAGAGCACAACTGTACAGTGGGCTGAGCATGGTGGGTAGTGTAGTATACAGTCGTGATTCATGTCATCTCTTCTGTAGGCAATTATGAGCTCAGGGATCAATGTCTCCTTTTCTCTGCATAGGTTTGCAGTCGATATGCACAGTTGTACACGCACAGTTCACACTTAATTACATGGTAGTGAACATGCATGTGCATGTTCTGCATATGGTAGAACACGCCCTGTATCCTAGCAATAATAATGTTGCGTATGTAATTTATATCAAGAGTGCTATCGACATGATTCGGCTCAAGTGTGTTCAACATTGAGTTATAGGTCTAATTGTAATACCTGCTATAAGCAGTTAGACACAAATAATACAGATAGGTAATCTGCTGGCAGTGCCAATGTGGGTGGCAAGGGGGTACCATGAGTTACTTATATGGTAATATAGACTTGAGGCAGGTATAAATTGAATTTGTTATAAGCACATTTTTTTATCCAGTTTATCAAAAATGGTGAGTGTCTCTCACCTTACATTATGTTGAGTATTTTTATATTGCATTTATTTTCATTTACTTTTATATATTCATTTAAAATATATATTTTTTAAATATATATTTTTTTATTTTGGCCATTTGGTCAGATTTGATGTTTGGAGTTGTGTAGAATTGTTTTTGTGTGCACCAAAGCAACCTTTGATTAATATGGCAATAAAGTTTTGAAACATATGAATATATCATTGGTAGAAGTTAAGTGGCAATGTTTTTGCATGTGAAACATTGTTTCTTATATTTCAGTTTTGTTAAACAGTTTGATGTTGTAACATGCTCAACAGACTCTGGCAGTAAGAGTCTCGCTGAAATCTCTCGAAATCTGAAATCTGGGCTACTGAACCATCAATAATCTGAGTACAGCCTGGTGTATTTGCCCCATCTGCCCGACTGTGAGCCCTGCAGTGATCTAAAGACACTGGACTTATAGCTCTGATTTATTTTCCTGTGCCACTCTTTGACATTGCACTACCCCCGGCCCACCTGTATAGTTTGTTGATTTGATATACTTACGCACAGGGGTTGATTTGATATACTTACGCACAGGGGTTGATTTGATATACTTATGCACAGGGGTTGATTTGATATACTTACGCACAAGGGTTGATTTGATATACTTACACACAGGGGTTGATTTGATATACTTACGCACAGGGGTTGATTTGATATACTTACGCACAGGGGTGGATTTGATATACTTACGCACAGGGGTTGATTTGATATACTTACGCACAGGGGTTGATTTGATATACTTACGCACAGGGGTTGATTTGAGGGGGGATGCAAGGGGATGCCATCCCCCACTGTTAAAGAAATTGACAAAAACCATCCAAAACTGCCATCACCCCTTTTTTCCATCGCCCTTGGTGTAATGGTTTTCTGTGATATCAGACCCCACCATCCCTCTTGAAAAATGTTTGTGAATCAATTGTAAACCAACGCAATGTATCATTGTGAAATTCAAATATCATATATTTTAAATTGTACACAGAAAAAGAAGCTTCCCGTGGCTGTGATAGTCTTGGACCAGGCCACTCCCAGAATACTGCACTATCTGATGGCCCTGGTCGTGACCACTCTGATTAATGGTGCTGTCACTGGGGTAATGGCACACGGGGGTAACGTTTTGGGGGTGTCGCCCGTCTGTTTGCATCCCGTTGGCCACCTATTGTTGCCCGTCTGAGGACGTGCTGTGTCGGGGTTTGTCTATGGCGTTGTGAGGCGCTGGGGACAGGGAAGGGGTGAGGGTGGGAGGGGCGTCCGATTGGCCGGAGGAAAAAATGGCAGCTGTCTGTCTCAACCTGGCACCTCCTTCTCAGGCTGCCCCTTAGTGTGAGCCAGAGGACGAGCTCGTCGCAGCCGCCACACCACGCCACTGCTGATTGGCTCATGAATCAGTGAGCTACGTTTGATTGGCCCATCGATCAGCCTGCGGAGAAGTGGGTGCAGACTGGTGCGGCTGCTCGGCTCCATACACATCTCTCTCCCGGCAGAAGGGCCCAGATGAACTAAGGGTGTGTTACTCCTGCACGGACACGCCCTTTCTCTATTTTTTTACTTTATCCAGATAGGGTAAAAACATAAATAGAGAAAGAGTAGAGCAGAAAGGAGAATGGAGGAGGAGCAGGATGGGAACCCCAGCCGCACGGGGGTTGGGGGGGCTTGCAAATTGGCCGCCCGATGGACTGTGCCACACGTCGTTTCGCCGGGCACGCCCTTTCTACTGCAGGAGCACACAAACCCATCGGAAACCAACTCACACCTTCAATACAGTCGCCACTGTTCCAGTACTGACCCACACAGATGATGAGAATAACTCCAGCTGTTTCGTTAATGAACTGCTGTGAAATCATATACCGACTGTGGCTCTGGGGGGCTCCTGCTGGCTACGTGCCATTGGCCAGGGTATCACCCAGGGAAGGAGGAGTTAAGTTGTCATGGTTTTTGCACTTACCTTATTGGACCACATGCTGTATGTGTGGCCAGTTGTAACACACTAAAAATAACACAGAGAGCAGTGTAGCCCAGCTGGGCCACTGCCACTGCAGAGTGGAAACAGGACAGGTGCACTTGTAGGGGGTGCTGAATTTAGTCCTGTAGGTGCACCTGTAGGGCATGCGCGGTACGCTACGCTTTCTCTGTGCCTGGACATCCCAAACTAGGAGAAGTGTCCCAAACTAGGAGAAGTGTCCCAAACTAGAAGAAATGTCCCAACTAGGAGCAGTGTCCCAAACTAGGAGAAGTGTCCCAAACTAGGAGAAGTGTCCCAAACTAGGAGAAGTGTCCCAACTAGGAGAAGTGTCCCAAACTAGGAGAAGTGTCCCAAACTAGGAGAAGTGTCCCAAACTAGGAGAAATGTCCCAAACTAGGAGAGTGTCCCAAACTAGGAGAGTGTCCCAAACTTGGAGATGCAGTCATGCAATGCATGCAGGGCAGAATGAGGTCATTATTCATAAATGATTCATATCCAAAAAAAGAGCATTAAAATTCTGGATGCACCTCAAATCAAGCCCTCAAGGCACAATGCAATTTAAGGCAATGAAAGCCCAAGAGCTCAGTCATGAAAAGAGTCCCCCCAGTCAGCTGGTAACAAAGCTGACAAACTCATTAACTCCACTAACACAAAGCACAGACCAGCTCCATACCAGCAAATCAGAGTAAACCATATTATTAAACAAACCAAAACCTTCTATCTGGAATATTGGAATGATGTAACCAAAACCCAAAACACTTTTTCAAACTCTTAAAAAGAGACTATACATTAGCTGAGTATCTCTTCTCTATCAGAGATACAAAGCAGAGACGGATCCTGACCAAGTACAGGCTCAGTGATCACACCCTTGCTACCCCTGAAAAGGGCGGACATCGGAAAGTATGGCTACAAAAAGAAGAACATATATGTGGTCACTGTATGACAGGATAGGTGGAGACAGAGATACACTTTCTCTTTTATTGTGAAAAATAATATGAGACAAATATATTTCAATAAATTTTCTAAACTTATAAAGAACTTCTCTTCCCTGCAAAGGATGACAAAATGAAAATTCTGTTAAGAGAAGGAGTCGGTCCAATTGCGGCAAAATACATATCATATCATATCTTATTATTTTCAATGTTTATTACTATTATCATTGTTAATATTAATCATACTGTGTCATTGCTGTTTGTCACACTATACACTTTGGCAATATTTTCTCTACTACCTATGTCCTGCCAATAAACTATTTTTGGGGTGGGCAGTGTGTGTGTGTGACAGAGAGAGCGAGAGAGAGAGGGGGGGGGGGGGGTGCTGGGTAGTGTGTGTGTGAGAGAGAGAGAAAGAGAGGGAAGGAGAAAGAGAAAGGGGTGGGCAGTGTGTGTGTGTGTGAGAGAGAGAAAGAGAGAGCAGTGTGCCTGTGAAGATGAAGGAGATTAGTGGGGAGGAAACAGGGACACAGTGACAGGCGGGTGAATTAGAGGCTGTGATTCGTCCAGAGAGAATGAATGAAACAGGGCACAGAAAGGCAAGCAAAGTACACAGTGACTACAGATTAAAAGCAGCTCTTTAGTCCATAGTAATATTCATTATTGTGCATCGTCCCGGTCAAATAAACATAATGAATGAATTAATAAAAACAACTCAGGGAGACTGAATGAGAGAGAAAGAGAGAGAGACGACCATTGATAAGGAGAGAGAGAGGATAGACAGGCACAGACTGAAAGAGAGAGAGAGAGAGAGGATCATTGATAAGGAGAGAGAGAAGGATAGACAGCCACAGACTGAGAGAGAGAGAGAGAGAGAGAGAGAGGTGATTAAGGAGAGAGAAGGATAGACAGGCACAGACTGAAAGAGAGAGAGAGAGAGTGAGAGAGAGAGAGAGAGAGAGAGAGAGAATCATTGATAAGGAGAGAGAGAAGGATAGACAGGCACAGACTGAAAGAGAGAGAGCGAGAGAGAGAGGATCATTGATAAGGAGAGAGAGAAGGATAGACTGAAAGAGACATGTACAAGTTATTGATTGTGTTGTTTTTCATTGTTTATGTGCTTTGGCAATAGGCAATACAAGGCCCAGTTTTCCATGCCAAAAAAAGCTGGTTTGAAATTTGACAGAGATAAAGAGTGAGGGAGAGAAAGACGGAGAGACAGAAGTAGAGACAGTGAAATAGAGAGATAGTTAAAGAGAGTGAGCGAGAGGGAAACAGAGCAAGATACAGACACAAAAGACTGATGTTATCCGTGACCATTGTTTATGTCATTTAAGTGCTGTGGCAGAATAATGGAGCTGATGAGGGAAGAGGAGAGAGAGAAAAAGAGATGGCAGAATAATGGAGCTGATGAGGGAAGAGGAGAGAGAGAAAAAGAGAGAGGGAGAGACCCAGAATAATGGAGCTGATGAGGGAAGAGGAGAGAGAGAAAAAGAGAGAGGGAGAGACCCAGAAGAGAGTAAAGGAATGAAAGAGAGAAAGCGAGAGATAGAAACTCAGAAGAGAGTAAATTAATGAAAGAGAGAGTAAGAGAGAGAGATGGTAAAGTAAGCCTTTAGAGGCTGAAGGAGGAAGTTGAGATGGGGGGGGGGGGGGTAGAGAAAGAGGAGGAATTAAGAGGAAATCAAAGAAAAGAAGAGAGCGACAAGGGGATGGAGCAGGTGCGGAGAGAGACGGATCATGAAAGTGACTGGCGGGATTAGTTTTGGCTGGAGAGCTGGCTGTCATCACGCAGATTAAACACTGGTGCGGCTCGCTGTTCTGTCTGTCCGCACCTTCCTCCCTCCCTCCCTCCCTCCCTCCTTCTGTCTTTCCCCTGCCTCTTCCGCACTCACTCACTCCCTCCTTCCTTCCTGCCCTCTCACATTTTTTTTAACTTTATTTTGTACTCCCCTTTCACACACACAAATGCACACACAAACACTTCTCTCTCAATTTCAATTTTCAATTTGAAGGTGCTTTATTGGCATGACATGTGCTGTGTTGCCAAAGCAAATGTTACAAATAACAACAATAATAATAATAACAATAATCAATAAATAAATAAGAATGAACTCAACTTGTTAGTAAATATACACATAACACGCATACAACATAAACATTATACACATACTGTTATATGTATGACTTATGATAAACAAAATTGTTAACTAACTGCAGGTGTGCTTCTGCGTCGATGGCAAGTTGCTATATATAAAGCAGCTAGTGGGGCTGTGTGTCCTTCACCCAGTAGAATTGGTAACCTTTGTTCATCTGAAAGTTTGGCAAAATTTGGAAGTATTGTTGCTGTTTTTTTAAATAAATCATTCTGAATTTCCCTATATTTATGGCAGTGTAGAAGGAAGTGTATCTCTGTCTCAACCTCACCTGTCTCACAGTGATCACATGTCCTCTCCTCTTTGGGGCGCCAGGTTTGTTTGTGTCTTCCTGTTTCAATGGCCAGGCTGTGATCATTTAGTCTGTATTTGGTAAGGATCTGTCTCTGCTTTATATCCCTGACAGTGGAGAGATATTCTGCCAATTTGTAGTTCCTTTTTAACATATTATAACAATTTAGTTTGTTTTGCCATTTTGTCATTATCTTCTAATGTTCCAAATAAGAATCTTTTGTTTGATTAATTGGTTAATTTTAATTGAAGCAGTGCTGGTCTGAAACGGGCCATAATTAGTATTTTTAGTTTTTGCTTGGTTTGTTAGTTTCAGGGACAGCTGACTGAAAGGACTTCTATTGGGGCTTAGCTCATGGGATAGGAAGGCCTTATATTGGAGGGAATTTGATTTGCTTTGTTTTAGATGGATCCAAAATTTTAGTGCTCTTTTTTGAATGTTAATAATTAAAGGGTAACGGCCTAATTCTGCCCTGCATGCATTGTTTGGTGTGTTTCGGTGGACCTGGAGTATGTTTTTGTAAAATTCAGCATGCAGGGTTTCCACTGGGTTTTTGTCCCATTGTAAATAGTCTTGATGGCTAAGTGGACCCCATACCTCACTACCATATAGCACAATCAGCTGTAATACACTGTCAATTATTTTTAACCAAATTCTTACAGGAATTATATTATATTGTAAAACTTTCTTTTGATTGCATAAAATGCCCCTTTGGCTTTGTCTTTTAGTGCATTCACTGCTAGGTTAAAGCTCCCTGATGCATTGATTTTCAGACCTAGGTATGTGTCATTTGTGGTGTGTTCCAAAATTGTGTTACAGAGAGTGAAACTGTATCTGTTTCTCTGAGACCTGGCCTTTTTCTGGAAAATCATTATTTTGGTCTTTTTGAAGTTTACTGCCAGGGCCCAGGACTGGCAGAATTATTCTAAGACAGCCAGGTTCTGCTGTAGCCCTTGTTCTGTGGGTGACAGCAGAACCAGGTCATCTGCATATAATAACATTTTTATTTTGGTGTCTCTCTCTCACACACACGCACACACGCACACAGTAGAATATGAGGGAGAAGCAAACGTGCACTAGCCTGTCTCTGAGCTCTAAAAACGCCCTTAAACTGAATGATAGGAAGATGAAACTGGAGCAGTGCTGTTTTGGCAGAGCCGGCTGTATGGCGGTGAGAGAGCACGTGCTGCACAATGCTATTGTAATAGCAGGTAGGGGGTCACTGTTTTACCCTCCAGGAAGGCACATTACCTCAGGTGAATAAAACATCACCATCACCTCACCCGCTGAATGAACAGGATTCTGTGTCGGTAAATTAGGGTTGTGGACACGTTAGAAACAATCAATCAATCGTCATAGCGAATCAAATATTTACTCATTTAATTTATTTAAGCTCATCTGTCCCATTTAATTTTGTCCCCACTAAAACCCCGTTGAGCCTCCGGAGCGGTTAACCGTCGTATATGACCTCATAAAAATGAACACCACGCTGATCTTATCTTTGTAATGCGATGACAGGCATTTTAGCTCAAGAAGCAATTGAAACAAAAATAATTACTAGACCATGCTATGATTAAGGTAGCACTGATAACATGGTGTTTTACCAAGTTACATATTCTCCCTATAAAGTTAACGGGTAAAATATTTCCATCTTTATAATTCAGGATTGTTGAGTCCGTTTCATCAGCCATAACAGTCGGTTCTGGCACACTAACGAAATCACCCCCATTTATCAAGTATCCAATTACTTTCACAGAGTTGATGTCAAAAAAGGCCCCCGCCCCATTGAAAGAGAAAACAACTCCCCCATCTTCAGCCCGAAATAATATATTTCCACCATTCAGTGGGTCTTTTCAAGGACAGCTGGAATTTGCACCTAACCCGGGCAGTTCGGTTCATTTACATGTTTAATGTCAGTTCAACTCCTCACCATTCCGGAGGAATGAAGGAGGAAGCCACAGACTCGGGTGCCCGGAGTAATCCCGACATGTGAAAATTCTAAGGTCTTTGCCTTAAGTGGCAGTTAACGCTATTCATGGCTTTCCAAGAACATGGTTCCTTGGCTTGTTGTACGGTTTTTGAGGGCCAAGAATGAGGAAGAAAATTCCAACCCCCCGCGTGCTGCGACAACAGAAAAAAAAAGATGGGAAAGCCGCTGAGTAACATTTATCAGTTGTGTCTCCGGGGTTGACGGTTGCTCCGCACTGCTTATTTTACGAGCAAACACCGCCCTCTTGTGGGACAATGTGAATTGCGCCGTACGGGACTGAATGAATGGATCGTGGCGTGCTGTCCGTTATGACTGGGACATGATGCACAGCATGCTGTCGCCGGGTGACGAGGTGCGTCACGCTGATTCAGGTGCTGACGCAGGCAGTGTGGACACACACGCAAAGCAGCTCCTTGCGCTGGCGGCATCTTTTCAAGTGTGTTCTCCAGTGTCTGCCCTGTCATTCAGATAACATATCTCTCAAGTCAAACTTTATTTGTATAGCACATTTCATACACATAGCATCGCAATGTGCTTTACATAGCAAAAGGGTAAAAACAAAGAATATATCAAATAAAATAAATAAAAATATATAAATTGAAAGCACATATATGTCCGGCTATCATACAAACACATGAACTAACAGACAGCAAGGAGGGCATAAACGAATCATAGGCTATTGAAGAGAAATGTTTTCAGAAAAGCCTTAAAATAATTTCATGTTGGGGGCATTTCTCAGGTCCTCAGGGAGGGCATTCCATTTGCTTAGTGCATAGAAGGAGAAAGTGTCACGAACCAAACACGGGCTGAACCCAAATGCACGACCAAGAGACAGGGAAACAGGAATGGGTGTTTATTAGGAGCTTTGGGGTAGTCCCAAGCTCAACACAAACTTAACACAAAGTCAAAAGTGTCCAGGAAGTAGCGAACTGCTCCAAACCGGAGCTGGGCTTGTACTGGGCCAGGAGGCCCACACTGGAACCGGATCACGGGAACGAAGGTTTGTTCCGAACCGGAACTGGACTTGAACTGGACCGGAAGATCCAACAGGAACTGGATCACGGGAATGAAGGATTGGTTCCGAACCGGAACTGGACTTGATCTGGACCGGGAGGTCCAACAGGAACTGGATCACGGGAACGAAGGTTTTGTTCCGAACCGGAACTGGACTTGATCTGGACCGGGAGGTCCAACAGGAACTGGATCACGGGAATGAAGGATTGGTTCCGAACCGGAACTGGACTTGATCTGGACCGGGAGGTCCAACAGGAACTGGATCACGGGAACGAAGGTTTTGTTCCGAACCGGAACTGGACTTGATCTGGACCGGGAGGTCCAACAGGAACTGGATCACGGGAACAAGGCTTTTGTTCCGAACCGGAACTGGACTTGATTTGGACCGGGAGGTCCAACAGGAACTGGATCACAGGAACGGACTCTGGACCGGAGGGTCCAACAGGAACTGGGCTGGAGGCAGAGAATGCAACTGCGCAGGCAACGTTGGTCTTGGCGGGGGTACCGCAACACAGACAGGGAGACTGGACTGCTACAGGCTGGATCCATGGAGAACATTGGTCTGGGAACCAAGGAGGTAGATCGGGGGGAACCCACAGCAGAGCTTTAGTGAAACAGCACCAACATACAGGAGACCATGAAACGCACGAACAACGTTAACGAACTGGTGCCGAATAGCAGCCAGCGAGAGGTATAAGTAGGGGAGTGAAATTGAAACCAATAACCAAAAGCATGAGGAATGTAACCGAGGGTGATTGACTAATTGACTGGTGCGGAATGCATGCAGGAAGGGGGAAAGGAGATAGGTTGAACCTAAAGTGAGGGAACAGAGAGAATCAGACAGAAGGGGCACGCCCAGCCTGTAGCGACAGGGAAAACACGGACACAGGGAATCCATCATGACACGGGAGGAAAGGGAAAACATGGAGAACGGACAGGAAGGGAGCGGAACGTTACAGTACCCCCCCCTCAAAGAACGCCACCTGGCGTATCCGGAGGCCTAGTTTTGTCCGGGAACTGCTTGTGGAAGTCCGAGATGAGAGAGTGGTCCAGAATGAGGCTCTTGTGGAGCCAGGACCGCTCCTCCGGGCCATAACCCTCCCAATCGACCAGGTATTGGAAGCCCCGGCCCTTGCGGCGAATGTCGAGTATCCGACTCACCGTGTAGGCCGGGGCGTGGTCGATGATCCGGGGCGGGGGTGGAGTGACCGCCGGGGCACTGAGGGGGCTGGAGGCGACAGGCTTTATCTGACTCACGTGGAACACGGGGTGGACCTTAAGGGAAACAGGAAGGGAGAGTTTAACAGAAACGGGGTTGACCAGACAAACAATGGGGAAGGGACCAATAAACCGGGGTTGAAGTTTCTTGGATGACGTGGGGAGGGGAATATTGGCTGTGGACAGCCAGACCTGCTGACCGGCCCTGTACTGCGGGGCTGCGGTCCTGTGAAGGTCCGCCAGACGCTGGGTACGGGAGTTTGAGCGAAGGAGTGCGGTGCGTGTGAGTTTCCACGTCCGCTTGCATCTCAGGAAGTGGGACTTGACGGTGGGAACTGCCACCTCGGCTTCCTGGGCCGGGAGGAGGGGAGGTTGGTACCCCAATGAGCACTCGAAGGGCGACATCCCCGTGGATGCGCATTTCAGGGAGTTATGCGCATACTCCACCCAAGGGAGGAAACGGCTCCAGGAAGCGGGGTTGCGAGCAGTAATGCACCGCAGGGCGGCCCCCAGGTCCTGGTTCGCCCTCTCCGCCTGGCCGTTGGTCTGGGGATGGAACCCCGATGACAGACTAGCCGACGCACCCAGGGCCACACAGAACGCCTTCCACACCTGGGAGGAGAATTGGGGCCCACGGTCCGATACGATGTCGGATGGGATCCCGTGCAGCCTGACCACGTGCAGCACCAGGAGCTCCGCTGTTTCGAGGGCGGAAGGGAGTTTGGGAAGAGGGATAAAGTGAACCGCCTTGGAGAACCGGTCCACAATAGTCAGGATGGTGGTGTTGCCCTCTGATAATGGTAGCCCGGTGACGAAGTCTACCCCAATGTGACTCCAAGGACGGCCCGGGACCGGGAGGGGGTGGAGAAGCCCGGAGGGAGGCTGGTGGGATGCCTTGCTCCTGGCGCAAACGGGGCAGGCTAGGACAAACGCACGGGTATCCCCCTTGAGGGTGGGCCACCAAAAGCTCCTCCTGGCCAGGGCGATGGTTCTGGCAACCCCTGGGTGACAAGCCAGACGGGAGGCGTGAACCCATTCCAGAACCTGGGGACGGACAGAGTCGGGCACAAACAGAGAGGGGTTAGGGTTATTGCGGGGATCCGGTTGGGAGGCCTGGGCGGCCTTCACGACTTCTTCGATCTCCCAGGACACCGCAGCCACAATACAGGAAGTGGGTATAATGGGCTCCGGGTCAGCAGGACTGGAGGGGGGGGAAAAAATACGGGACAGGGCATCAGCCTTGGTGTTACGAGAGCCAGGGCGGTAGGTGACTGAAAAATTAAAACGGGCAAAAAACAGCGACCACCTAGCCTGACGGGCGTTAAGCCTCTTGGCGGACCTTATATAGATTAAATTGTGGTGGTCCGTGAGGACAATAAAAGGGTTACCTGCCCCCTCCAGCCAATGACGCCATTCCTCCAGTGCCAGCTTTATTGCTAGAAGTTCCCGGTCCCCGACATCATAATTGCGCTCGGCGGAGGACAGTCTCCGGGAGAAGAAGGCACAGGGATGGAGCTTGCTGTCCAAGGCGGCACGCTGAGACAGAATGGCCCCCACCCCGGTGTCGGAGGCATCAACCTCCACAGTAAACTGACGGGTGGTGTCGGGGTGACAGAGAATGGGGGCAGTGGAAAATCGAGCCTTGAGTTGTTCAAAGGCCCGTTGAGCCTCGGGATTCCAGCAGTAGGGAATGGACGTGGAGGTGAGTTTGGTAAGTGGGGCAGCAATGACACTGTAATTGCGGATGAACCGACGATAAAAATTGGCGAACCCGAGGAACTGTTGGAGGTGCTTACGTGAGGATGGTTGGGGCCATTCTGTCACCGCCTTGACTTTGGTAGGGTCCGCCCGGATACTGCCCTTCTCAATGATGAAGCCGAGGAACGGGACAGACGAGACGTGGAACGAGCACTTCTCGGCTTTCACGAAGAGTTGGTTCTCCAGTAGCCGCTGGAGAACCTCCCGGACGTGGAGAACGTGTTCCTGGGGGGATTTGGAGAAAATGAGGATGTCATCTATGTAGACAAAGACACTCTTGCCCGACAGGTCACGCAGGACATCATTCACCATCCCCTGGAAGACTGCTGGGGCATTAGTGAGGCCGAACGGGACCACCAGGTACTCGTAGTGGCCCAACGGGGTGTTGAATGCAGTCTTCCACTCGTCCCCCTCGCGTATACGCACCAGGTGGTACGCGTTACGGAGGTCGAGTTTGGTGAAGATGACTGCCTGGGAGAGGGGTTCAAAGGCAGTGTTAATGAGGGGAAGAGGGTACTTGTTGCGGACCGTGACCTCATTGAGACCCCGGTAGTCGATGCAGGGCCGCAATGAGCCGTCCTTCTTCCCAACGAAGAAGAACCCTGCACCAACCGGGGATGAGGAGGGACGGATTATGCCTGACGCAAGTGACTCGTGGATGTAGGTCTCCATGGCCAGCTTCTCCGGGCCCGACAGGCTGTAGAGGCGACCAGATGGAAGCTTGGCTCCCGCCAGCAGGTCGATGCAACAGTCGTAGGGTCTGTGGGGAGGCAAAGACAGGGCACGTGACTTTGAAAACACTTGTGACAGGTCATGATAATGGCTGGGAACATTGGCTAGGTCGGGTACAGGAGGGATAGGTCTGTTACTCGTGGCCCCCGGGGGGGGTAGAGCGGAGCGGAGACAGTTGGCTAGACAGTGGCCGCTCCATGCCAGGATGCGACCGGCTAGCCAATCGATGTGGGGGTTGTGGAGGCGCAGCCAGGTCTGTCCCAGGACCATGGAGGACTGTTTGGAGTGGATCAGTAGGAGTTGGATCGTCTCCCGATGATTTCCAGAAACAACGAGCTGTAGGGGAACGGTGGAGTGGGTTACTAACCCCAGACTCCTACCGTCCAGGGCGTGAGCAGTGATGGGGTTGGGTAAGGCCTCCGTGGGGATCCCGTATCTCTTGACAAAGGTGATATCAATGAAACTGGAATCGGCCCCGGAGTCGATCAGGGCAAATGTAGAGGCGGTGTTGTCCCTCCACAGGAGAGTGACCTTGAATTCAAGGCGGTTCTGGGCCGCATGGTTTGGGATGATGGGGGTCGTCAGTACACCCAGTCTTACTGGCGAGCCCTTTCTTTTGGGCGGAAGACGGGAGGGATTCTTCTCTCGCTCACGGGCCCGGGTTCTGAGACGGTTATCGATGGCGATAGCCAAGCTGATGAGGCCATTGAGCGAGTTAGCTTCCTCCCGAGTCGCTAGCTGGTCCTTCAGCTCCTCGCTGAGAGCCTGACGAAAGGCCCCCTGAAGGGAGGTGTCGTTCCATCCCGCCTCAGCAGCGAGGGTGCGGAACTGGATGGCCATCTCCGCTACGCTGCGGCTGCCCTGTCGGACCTGTAGGAGGCGCTGGGTAGCGTCTAGACCGCAGATCGGGTGGTCAAAGACGCGCCGCATCTCCGCGGTGAAGAGGGCGAAGTTGTTGCACGTCGGAGCCTGACTGTCCCAAATAGCTGTGGCCCACTCCAGAGCACTGCCTCCCAGGCTGCTCATGACGAAGGCGATCTTGCATGGGTCGGAGGCGAAGGAAGTGGGCTGCATGCGAAAGACGATGTCGCACTTCATTAAAAATTCGCGGCACCTCCCCAGCCCCCCGCGGTATAATTCGGGGTGTTGAACTCTGGGCTCCCGGCCAGGAGAGGGGACCGGAACCTTGGGAGACAGTTCGGGTGTTGGGCCCACAGGGATCCGAGGAAGAGGCAGGTGAAGCGCTAGTTGAGCAACCTGCTCCGTAAGCCTCCCCAGCACTTCCAACACGTCGTCCATCCGGTGGCCCTGTTGGTCGCTGACCGCGGATTGGGTGTGGAAGGCGTGGCGGATCTGCTCGAGGTCGGCTGGGTCCATGTTTCCAGACCAGTTCGTTCTGTCACGAACCAAACACGGGCTGAACCCAAATGCACGACCAAGAGACAGGGAAACAGGAATGGGTGTTTATTAGGAGCTTTGGGGTAGTCCCAAGCTCAACACAAACTTAACACAAAGTCAAAAGTGTCCAGGAAGTAGCGAACTGCTCCAAACCGGAGCTGGGCTTGTACTGGGCCAGGAGGCCCACACTGGAACCGGATCACGGGAACGAAGGTTTGTTCCGAACCGGAACTGGACTTGAACTGGACCGGAAGATCCAACAGGAACTGGATCACGGGAATGAAGGATTGGTTCCGAACCGGAACTGGACTTGATCTGGACCGGGAGGTCCAACAGGAACTGGATCACGGGAACGAAGGTTTTGTTCCGAACCGGAACTGGACTTGATCTGGACCGGGAGGTCCAACAGGAACTGGATCACGGGAATGAAGGATTGGTTCCGAACCGGAACTGGACTTGATCTGGACCGGGAGGTCCAACAGGAACTGGATCACGGGAACGAAGGTTTTGTTCCGAACCGGAACTGGACTTGATCTGGACCGGGAGGTCCAACAGGAACTGGATCACGGGAACAAGGCTTTTGTTCCGAACCGGAACTGGACTTGATTTGGACCGGGAGGTCCAACAGGAACTGGATCACAGGAACGGACTCTGGACCGGAGGGTCCAACAGGAACTGGGCTGGAGGCAGAGAATGCAACTGCGCAGGCAACGTTGGTCTTGGCGGGGGTACCGCAACACAGACAGGGAGACTGGACTGCTACAGGCTGGATCCATGGAGAACATTGGTCTGGGAACCAAGGAGGTAGATCGGGGGGAACCCACAGCAGAGCTTTAGTGAAACAGCACCAACATACAGGAGACCATGAAACGCACGAACAACGTTAACGAACTGGTGCCGAATAGCAGCCAGCGAGAGGTATAAGTAGGGGAGTGAAATTGAAACCAATAACCAAAAGCATGAGGAATGTAACCGAGGGTGATTGACTAATTGACTGGTGCGGAATGCATGCAGGAAGGGGGAAAGGAGATAGGTTGAACCTAAAGTGAGGGAACAGAGAGAATCAGACAGAAGGGGCACGCCCAGCCTGTAGCGACAGGGAAAACACGGACACAGGGAATCCATCATGACACGGGAGGAAAGGGAAAACATGGAGAACGGACAGGAAGGGAGCGGAACGTTACAGAAAGCTGCTCATTTAGCTTTCAAATTAGTCTTAGGAATGGATATGAAGTTGCTGCTTGAGGACCTGAGAGTTCTAGCTGGTTCTTAACTGACAAGCATGTCTTTTATGCACTGTGGTGCAAGGCCATTGAAAGATATGGTCAATATGATTTTCTGTCTTTGAGCCTTAATACAAGAATCTCAGTTTTATCATTATTCAATTGTAAAAAGTTAAGTGACATCCACATGTTAATGTCATCGATGCATTTAAATAGGGACTCTAAGGGACCTAGGTCATTGGATGAAAAAGAGATGTTGAGCTGTGAGTCATCTTGGTAGGATATTTTATGTTTTTGTATAACATATGTAAGTGGGTCCAAGGATTGAACCTTGTGGGACTACAGATATAACACCCTTTTTTGTGATGAGAAGTCACCAATGGACACAAATAAATTTATTTCCTGCAGATAGGTCGTAAACCAATTTAGAACAGGGCCAGATAGGCCGACCAATTTTTCCAGCCTTTGCAGCAATATGTTAACTTGAATGGTTTCTTCTCCTGACTTATTTTCCTATAGAGTTCAATAGGAAAATTTGTCAGGTGAAACAACCCTTAAAGTGATCCATCCATATCTACTGCATATCTGGCAGCAGAGTGATAGTTTGAGGCATGTTTGATACGTCAGACCCTTGATGACTTTTGATGGCCATTTAGCCAACCATGTGTTCCATACGGTTCCAGTGTAATTTACAGCTCAATCTAGTCCCATCCCCCAATTTCCATAAAGATCCATTCAAATGCAGAGACATTTAGTATCGCTTGTAAGAGTACCAGAAAATAAGATATCAAGAGTCTTTTGATGTTGTTGGGTCACAGACATCAGGGAGTCATGGCATGCAAAAGATATGCGACCAAATATTTAAAATTAATACTTTATTCGATATATAAATGCAGGGGTGCCAATAATTGTGGCTAACATGGTTTTGTTAAAAATAATTATTTCTTGAGGGATTTTTTTTTCTCATAATAAATGAACGTCAATTAAAGGTTGGATTTTTTTCATTTTTTCAGTGTGAGATTAAGCTAATTCACCAAACAGTAAATTTTTTATAACTCTTTTTACTCATCTTTACCAGGGGTACCAACAAATTTGAGCACGTCTGTATGTGATCAAGCCCAAAAAGATAAAACCATGGATAACATCTGCAGTCAACACTGTTCATGTGCCCTGCACAACACATTCAGGCACATACCTGGTTCTCATACATTAGGTGCTATGAGCAGCTGCATTGTACCCATTAATGCAAATTTAGGTTCATCACCTTCTTTACTGTTAAAGTGACTAATATAGTTTACACTCGTTTATTCATTCTACACTTCCCTCTTACTACTGAAGCCTGTAAAACAAAAACTATTTTTGCTGACCACTAGGTGTCACTGTCTTTTTGTTTTTTAAACAAACAGAAATCTGTGTTGTTTGACAGATTTCTGCAACGTACAATTAACACTTAATTCAAATACCATTACTAGATACTATTTTTTATTTTGTGCCCAACTTGGGGCTGAGCATGTCCAATTCCCACCCTAATTTGAAATGGACGACTGTCTTCGACCGTCTGTTCATGCTGCCGATTTGGTTGGGAGAGTGTAGACAACCATAGTTCCTCTCCGAAACAAGTGTTGTCGCCGGTCGCTTCTTTTCACATCGCAGACGACAGCTAAGCTTGCATAGAGTGGAGGAAGACCTTTCATATGTGGCTTAACATGCAGTCCACAGGCGCCTGATCGACCCGAGCGGGGGTCGCTAGATAGCGACGTAACCAAGGGGCCAAGACTGGGGCCGTGTCCGAATATGACCCCTACACCCTTTTGTGGTCGCATATTTGAGTCCTCTTTGTAAAAAAGCTTTTGAGCGGGTGACTTTTTCTCACAAATGGGGGCACTTTAAATACCAGGATGAACCCCTTTTTTCCATGGTTTTGCTGAGGGAATTCAGGAGCACACTCATCTGCAGAACGGTGCACTCATCTGACAATTTCAGTAGAAACCCGACAGAGAACGTCTGTCACGTGCTCCTGCTCTCATCTGTGAAGAGAACGGGGCGCCAATGGCGAACCTGCCAATTCTGGTGTTCTCTGGCAAATGCCAATCGAGCTGCACGGTGCTGGGCTGTGAGCATAGGTCCCACTACAGGACGTTAGGCCCTCATGCCACCCTCATGGAGTCTGTTTCTGACAGTTTGGTCAGAAACATGCACACGAGTAGCCCGCTGGAGGTCATTTTGTAGGGCTCTGGCAGTGCTCCTCCTGTTCCTCCTCGCACAAAGAAGCAGATACCGGTCCTGCCGCTGGGTTGTTGCCCTTCTACGGCCCTGTCCAGCTCTCCTTGTGTAATGGCCCATCTCCCGGTATCGCCTCCACGCTCTTGAGACTGTGCTGGGAGACACAGCAAACCTTCTTGCACGTATGGATGTGTCATCCTGGACTACCTGTGCAACCTGAATGGGCTGCAGGTACCGCCTCACGCTACCAGTAGTGACAAGGGCACTAGCAAAATGCTAAACTAGAGAAAATTCAGCCAGGAAGGATAAGAAGAGAGAAATGGTCTGTGGCCACTACTTGCAAAACCATTTACTTTTGGGGGGTTGTCTTGCTGTTGCCTCTTCTGTCCATCTGTTGTCACTTTTATTTGCACCAAAGCGGGTGAAATTGATTCACAATCGTTTACGCTTCCTAACTGGACAGATCGATATCCCAGAAGTTTAATTGACTTGGTGTTATACTGTATTGATTAAGTGTTCCCTTAATTTCTTTGAGCAGTGTATTATTACATTAACTACTAGTCACAAATTTTTGTCATTAATACAGTTGTCAGTTGAGGAAGACAGCAACCTCCTTCCCACCTGTGCCGCTTAATATTGTTTATTAATGATGTATATACGTTTGTGATGCAAATATGGATGCGATCGCGTGCATATTGTCCCTACCAAACCTGGAAACAAATCTACACCCCTGTGTGTGGTTGCACGTGTGAGAGAGACAGAAACAGATAGATAGAAAGTCCACTGGAGGACAGACCATACAGACAGGAAATGAGGATTGGGGCTATTCTTGCAGTCACTGAATCAGGGGGCTCTCAGAGTTAGAAGACCCAATCTGTTTCTGTTTCTGTTTGTTTATTTACACATATAAAAACAATTACATATAATACAATATAATCCACAAAGAAATGTGAAGGAGAATTGCCTGAAAACCCTCTAGGGGCTTGTATGTGGCATTCTCCAAGAAACAAAATAATAGACAAATTACATAAATATAAAATCCCCCCGATCCCCCCCCCATTTATTCTCATGTTTAGTGAGAATAAAAGTTAAAAAAATAAATAAATAAAAAAACTACCCACAAATAATGACAGGAAAAATGAACAAAAATACAACAAAATAAAAACTAGCTCTATGAGAAGAAAGCCATCAGACAACAGTTTGTATAGGGAGCCCATATGGAAAATATTGGTGAGCTAGAAGATGTGATTTCAGTGCTCTTTTGAACTTCAGAAAAGAAAAATCCAAAATATGTGGAGGCAAAGAGTTCCACAACTTTGACCCTCGGTAGAGTATACTAAACTGAGATTGGGAAGTGCGGGAATGGGGTGGTCTAAGAAGACAGGAGCTACGTGTGGAGTAATTATGAAATTGGTAATTGTGTGCAAACATGTCATGAAAGAAAGGGGGAAGGGCTCTTTTTAAAGAACTATACACAAATAAACCAATCTGGAGATGGTTCACTTGATAAACACTGAGGATACTTAACTTAAGAAATAGAGGCTGAGAAGAATGACTTCGATGTACACGGCTGATTATTCTTAGAGCTCGTTTCTGCAGACGATATATGGGCTCAAGTTTGTACTGATGAATACTACCCCAAACTAAATTACAGTAATTGATATATGGGTAAACCATAGAGTGATATAACATAGTGGCAACCTCAGTGCTCATCAAGTGACGTGTTTTTCCAAGAATACCAATACTCTTGGCCATTTTTGTAGTTATGGCCGTGATATGAGGTTTCCAAGATAAAGATTCATCAAGTAGAACACCAAGGAATCGTGTAGAACACACCCTAGTTATGGGGATGTCATCGATCATAACTTTAGATGAGGAGTTAAAAATCACAGATTTAAGACCAAAAAAGATGAGATTTGTTTTTTTAATGTTTAGTGATAATTTGTTGCATTTAAACCATATTGATAGTTTGTTGAGTTCTTCATTTAAGACCCTAATAATGGTATCAGGATCTTTATGTGAATAGAATACACTTGTGTCATCTGCAAATAAGATTTTCGACAGCCTGTCTGAGATGTTAGGGAGGTCATTGATATATATCAAAAATAACAAAGGCCCAAGAATTGAACCTTGTGGCAGACCGCAAAGTAATGGAAGAAAAGGAGAATTGGTCCCATTATAGGATACAAACTGCTGTCTATCTTTAAGGTAACTGGTGAACCAAAGCAGTGTATTGTTTTTTATTCCAAGATGTGAGAGCTTCTGGAGAAGGATATGGTGATTGACTGTATCAAATGCCTTTGATAAGTCTAAAAAAAATACCTATAGTGTTTTCCTTTCTGTCTTTAGCTTTGTATATTTCGTTAATTAGATGTGTAATTGCCATATATGTTGAATGTTTCTTTTTAAACCCGTACTGGTGAGTGTAAATAATATTGTGCTTGTTGAGATGTTCAATTAATCTTTTATAAACAAGCTTTTCGAGTATTTTTGACAAAGCAGGCAGGATGGATATAGGTCTGTAATGGTTGAAGACGGCTGGGTCATCATCTTTATAAATAGGGATGATCTTAGCTATTTTAAGTTCCTGTGGGACAATTCCCTTCTCCAGTGATATATTAAAAATATGAGATAATGGCTTCACAATGGATTCTTGAATGGATATCAGTAATCTACCTCCAATACCATCATAACCCGGAGAAGAGTCCCCCATGTTAATCAAGATCTCCCGAACCTCATCCTCTGTAACCGGTAAGAAATGAAAACTGTCATTGATTGGAGGGTTCATAAACTGAAGGGGACTATAATTACTAGATGGAATCTTTGAAGCCAGAGTTGGACCAACTTCTGAGAAAAAACGATTAAAATTATTGGCAATTAATTGCGGATCAGTGATAATACCCCCATCAACCTTAAATTCATTAGGCAACTGATTACGTTTATTTTTTTTGTTGAGGATAGAGTTAATTGTTCTCCATAAGAGAGTCATGTTGTTTTTGTTTTTAGATAATTCCATATTGTAGTAATGTTTTTTAGCTCCTCTAATAATGTGGTTTAATTTATTTCTATAGTTCTTAAATTGAGCAAGATTAAATGGAGTGGGACTGAGAAGATATTTTTTATACAATCTATGTTTAGTATTTAGGGATTTGATAATAGTTGGGGTTATCCATGGTTTGATCGGTTTATGATGAGGCTTGGAAGATGCCTGTACAAGGGGAAAACACAGATCATAGGCCTGGGCAATACGTTCGGAAAGCAAAGTAAAAGCCTTTTTTGTATCAACAGAGTGGAGAATATCTGTCCATGGATACTCACCGACCACTAGTCCAAACCTGGTCAAATTAGCTTCATTAAAGTTTCTCCTATATTTAGGATAGAGTATAGATGGAGACTCATCATGATCCCTATATAATATGAGAAAGATTGGACAATGATCAGCAATATCCATACACAGAACTCCTGATTTCATGCTCTTATCCAACACATTGGTAAAGATATTGTCAATCAGAGTGGCAGATGTTTCTGTCACTCTGGTTGGTACTGCAATCATAGGATGAAAGTAATGGGAATACATTATGTCAATAAACTCCTTAGTTGAATTATCATTCTTATAGTTTACAATATTGATATTTAGGTCACCCATTAAATAGCAGTTTTTCCCTTCTTTGGAAATGACATCTAGGACATTTGTTAGATCAGCATTGAATACAGACAAGCTAGAGCTGGGAGGTCTATAAATACATGCAATAATGACCTGGTGGGTTTCAACAAACACAGCCTCAGCAGAAAGGGTTAAATACTTTTCAATGTCATACCTTTCTTTATACACCATGTTCGGATTGAGATATAAAGAAACACCCCCACCCTTTTGGCCTTCTCTGCATCTATGAATATGCTTATAGTTGTTGAGTTCATACAAATCAGCATTGTCTTTAGATAACCACGTTTCTGTTAGCCCTATTACACTGAAAGAGAAAGCAAGGTTAGTCAAACAAAGGCATAAAGTATCATAGTTTTTTGGCAGGCTGCGGACATTGATATGAATAAGGGAAAAGTCACTCCTAATTTTTTGAGGGTCAACAGAGAATTTGAATTCATTCTCACTGAAGTAGTCGGATATTCCAGAGACTTGTTTCATTAAAGCAAAACAGTTTATGTCAGGATCATTATTGAGTAAAAGGTTTGATGTTGATAAGTCCCGAGATTCACTTTCTGACTGAAGCAACGTAGTAGGCGAATCATTCAAAAGTTCGTTTGCTTGATCATATGGGTTGGAATTTGCATGTAATGTACCAAAGACTGATGTAGGGAAGGTTTGGAAATGAGCGTCAAATTGGTTGAGTGAAGAAGATGACATGATAGATTGGTAGAGAAAAGATTGTTAAAAAGAGCCACCATAGTGGGTTCCTGCTGACATTTACTCGTGTTGTGAGGTTAGAATCTGTTCTCCCCATGTCATGCAGGAAGAAATGCAGTTGCAGTACCAGTTAGAGACACCAGGTACAGTACACAGCACTGTGATAGCAGATTGCTGTTTAACGGACTCAAGACTGGAGTTTTAATTCCTCCACTGATTCAATATCATATTTTCTTTCACTTCCCCTTTTTCCATCTTTTTTATCTTCCTCTTCTTTGTTTTGCTTTTTTAATGTTTTTTTGGTGCTGCAGACACATAGACACACACACACACACACACACACACACACACACACACACACACACACACTGATCACTATAATAATGATGACAATTGCAGACACACACCCTGTATTGACAGCCTTTATCAATGACCCGTAATGGCCTTAATCATTATAATCATCTAGCTTGTACAACATAGGCTCTGAGTGGCTCAATTAAATGGGGCCTAATTCAGATGAAATTGCAGACAACAGAATTGACACGGCACGGATGCCGACAGAGACAGTCCACTTGAATATTGTTGACTTGTGTGTGTGTGTGTGTTGTCCTGAAATTTCATTACAGCTTTATAGTATTGCAAGACTGAGGTTTAGTAGTACCAGTGCTTTCCCTGTCCATTAGCCTGTAACCCATCTACTGGTTGTATAACTGTGTATATCTATACAGAGCACTAAAGACTTGCGTTTTTTCAGTGAAAGGACTTCTGCAGGCTGTAATTGACCTCATCCTGACCTGGGGGGTATAATTTGCCCGGGGGAACAAACAACATCCGTTGTTGCACCCGAACGCTCACCACACATTAGCCGCGGTATGCCAGGATTTTAATTAGCCAAATAGGCTGTGGGGTGATTAGATGGTGAGACAGGGAGTGCAAGCTTTGAAATGTATTCATGGCATTGGGCTTTACACCCTTATGTCGTAAATTACAGACCATTACCTCCTATAGCACAGTGTTCCTAACTCTTTGCTTTGGCAACGTTGATCTGAGCACTGCACCGATAAAGCTCTGTCTGTCTTAGGTCGAACCACTTTGCCCCTAACTTGGCACGGTTAGTTGTTTTTGTGTGAAACTAAAACAATATTAGAAAATATGTTTTTTTAAGGCAAACATTCCAAAATGTAAAAGATCCAAGAGCTTGATAGCATGTGGGACTTTAGGGAAACTATGTAGCTAGCTGTAACGACAATACAAAACTCCAGTAGCAAATTTAATTGGTTTTGTACATTTTGCTGTCTCAGGGGTCTAAACAGAAATGCAATTGATTCATTTTCTTGTAATTAATAATAATAATAAATATAGCCATGAGTGGCAATTAACGGGGTCAAAGCAGCATTGAAAACACATGACAGTAGTTCAGAGTGAGAAATTTGCTTGTTGCAGAACTCACAGGTTTGGCGAATGACTGTACTCACCGCTATTGGCTGATCCTCAATGTTTTTCAATGTTCAATGTTCACGGATGGTCTGTCGGTACCATCGGCAAAGACAAAGCTTCCAAAGCATACAAAATTTCAAGTTATTTGTACATTTGTTTTATGGGTTATGGAAATTTTCACATTTTCTCTTGCTATAGCACCAGCTAGTGACTGAGTCAAATCATTTTGGATGGCCTTGATTGACCAGACATGTCAAAACTATATCTTAAGTTTAGTGCTGATTACTTTGCATTCAAAAGTAATTAGCATTTTTGTGATAAACCACACCCACATAAATATTAATTGGCTCATTATTCGTCCATATTTTCACATATCAAAATTTTTTATAAGCTTTCTATGGAGCATGGTCGAAGGAGGGTACATACCTAATTTCGTGCAAATCATTCAATATTTGTAGGACAAGAAGCATTTTAAGTGTTTTCCACATAATTCAAAATGGCGGAAATCCAATATGGCTGACATGATGGGGTATTGAGGCAAATTTGTTCTACATGGAGAGACAAGTACGGTAGTATAAAGCTCATCACATTACTTCAAACACTAAGAAATAACCTTGTTGAAAAACTCTGAAGTTTGATTAATTACTGCAGCGCCCCCTATTGGCCGATTCTAACAAAATCTTAGAGGTTTGTACAAGTCATATAGCTGCACCAAATTTCAAGATGATTGGACCTCAATAAGTCTGTCAAATGAGTGCTGAAATTTTATTGGCTGATGCCAGCCATCATTTAAAAATGTTTTATATGCTCTGTCAGCAGCATGGGCCAGTACAAAGCATACAAAATGTCAAGTTATTTGGTAATTTGGTTCATGGAATTTTCACATTTTTTTCTGCTATATCGCCACCTAGTGACTGAGTACAATAACATTTAAGAAACTGGATTGTTGAAACATGCCAAACCTAGTTATTAAGTTTGATAATGATCAGGCATTGCCTTCAAAAGTTATTAGCATTTTAGTGGTAAGCCACGCCCACATGGATGTTCATTGGCTCGTTATTTGTTCATATTTTAAGATATCATAATTTTGAATAGGTTTTCTCTGAAGCATGTTCAGTGGAGGCTAGAGACCGAATTTTGTGCAAATGGGTCAATGTTTGTAAGAGAAAAAGCATTTTAAAAGTGTTTTTCAAAAAATGCAAATTAGCAAAAAATCCAATACGGCTTACTTTAATGGTCCTTGAGGCCAATTTGTTTGTACAATTTTTATGATAGGCGAAACTTAAAAAGTTACAGCCCAAAACATTCACGTTCTTCATATAGCGCCACCATCTGGCGAATCTTAGTTTTTGTTATCTGAGGTACTTTTGGGACTGGGAACCTATATATCTGGTTATATAGAATCTTGTTGCTCGGAACAAACCCTGCGGTGCTTGGACCCCTAATAATATTATTATTATTATTATTATTATTATTATTATATTGAATTGGAAGTGGCATGTCTTCAGAAGGTGGTATAAAGCCTATTGTTTGAGACCCATTTGTTTTTAAGCACAATGCTCGCTTTGTTTACCTGAGCTGCCATTTTGTAATTGGCAGCTTGCCACTCTCTTCCATTGTGAGCATTTGTACCTCCCTCTTCCTGCTTTTCTCAATGGACTCAATGAGATTTGATTCATGGGGCCCAGGCATGGCCTGCTGGGATGATGTAATGAAGGAGGAATGCCATACACACAAGGAGTGCACAGGAAATGGCTGCCCTTAAACTCTCATGCGCCACTGTGCACCGACTGTAATGTGCGTGAAGCAGATCGATGGCTAGATCAGGAAGGGGGGGGGAAAGAGGCGCGCAGTCTCGCGGAGCTCTTGTTCCTGCGGTGGCTGGCCTACTTTCACCGCTCACAAAGTCTTTGCTTCTTCACTGGCGGGAAAATGAGGCATAGCCCCCCAGTGTTAAAAGTTGTGCTGACAGAAGCACATCAGCTCCCTTCGTCCCCACCGTTCCCTTGCTTCTGGGTCAGGTTCCGGTTTGTTTCCAAGATCAGTTCTGTGTCTGTCAAAACACTTCATTAAGGCTCTTGTTTAATTTCTACTGGAAGCCACTTTCTCCCTCCCTCCCTCTCTTTTTGGAGATGGCGTGCAGAGCGTTTCCCGCTAATTGAATGGCAGTCAGCGATGAATCATTAGACGAGATTTTTGCACTCAGCAGAAACGATGATGAAGGAATCGATGGGCCGACGTGGCCAAGGGTTTCAGCCAGACTCTCCACTCCCTCCACCTCCCCCTCCCCCTACTCCTCTCCAACCCTTTCCTCCCTCCCTCCCTCCCACTCCTTTCCTCTCTCCCGCCTCTCTCTCTCCACTCCCTCCCCCCTCTTCTCTCCCTCCACTCTCCACTCCCCCCTCCTCTCTCCCTCCACTCACCCCCCCTCCTCCTCTCTCCCTCCACTCCCCCCTCCTCCTCTCTCCCCCCTCCCTCCACTCCCTCCCCCCTCCTCTCTCCCTCCACTCCCTCCCCCCTCCTCCTCCTCCTCTCCACTCTCTCCACTCCCCCAACTCCCTCCCCCCTCCTCCTCCTCTCCACTCCCTCCACTCTCTTCCCCCTCCTCTCCCTCCACTCTCCCCTCCCCCCTCCTTTGTGAGTTTTTGTGAGTGTATGAGTCTGTGTGTTTGTGTGTACGTCTGTGAGTTTATGTGAGTGTGTGTGTATATGTCTGTGAGTTTGTGTGTGTGTGTGAGTGCGTGCATCTGCGTGTGTGTGTGCACGCATGTGTGTGTGAGTGCATGCGTCTGCATGTGAGTTTGTGTGTGTATGTATGTGTCTGTGAGTGTGTACGTCTGTGAGTTTATGTGAGTGTGTGTGTATATGTCTGTGAGTTTGTGTGAGTGTGTGTGTGTGTGTGAGTGCGTGCATCTGCGTGTGTGTGTGCACGCATGTGTGTGTGTGTGCACGCATGTGTGTGTGAGTGCATGCGTCTGCATGCGAGTTTGTGTGTGTCTGTGTGTGTGTATGTATGTGTTTGTGAGTTTGTGTGAGTGTGAGTGTGTATGTGTGCATGTGCACAAACGCTGACACTCCAGGGTGCAGTGCTTACTCCACACCCCGAGTCAGACGCATTTGCTGAGGCCAGCACACCAGCACACCCAGCCCCCCTCCCTCCAAGCTACCATCAGTCAGCAGATCAATTAATACACATTCAGTCCTTTTAAAAACACACCAAAGAGCCAAAAAAAAACAATCTCCTAATTGCTGAAGGGCAGCAACAGTCTCTATCAATTACTCTCAGCAACTCTCTTCTCCCTCTCCCACTTGCTTCACTCTCTTTTTTTATTCTCTCCCTCTCTCTCTCCCTCTAGCTCTTTCTTTCTCTCTTTCCCTCTGCTGCTTTCTCTCCCTCTCCTCCTTTTGTCATTCTGTTCCCTTTCTTGCCCGTCCGATGTCAGATGAGGCTCTAGTCCTCCGGGTGTTCTCTCAGTATTTTCAGGCCGTGCAGTTGCCATAAAAGAGCAGCTCCAGCCCTATCAGAGCAGCTCAGCATTAAAAGAGTAGCCCAACCCTCAAAAAGCAGGCCTATCAGAAAAGCAGCAGCAGGAAGAGCAGCTTTTCTGCCATGTGTTCCACTCTTTAGACTGTCACTGCAGTCAGATAGCTCATTGTCCACTTTGGCGATTCTCAGGTAAGCGTACGGTTAAATACGCAACTGAAAATACTGAATTGCCCTGGGGCCTTCAGGGAAAAAAAGCACTGAACAAAGTTAAATGATTTTTGTAAAATGTATTTTCTTGGAGAGATGATCTTACAGCACATATTATTCAACTGTTCAGCGGTTTATTTAGAGAAGATGTTCTGTGCCCATGGAAACAAAGACGTGGCGTGGACCTGAACCTGAAACCGAATTCCTTAATCACAAACATGCTAAAGCAGGCAGTATACTCCAGACGCTTAATCACAAACATGCTAAAGCAGGCAGTATACTCCAGACGCTTAATCACAAACATACTAAAGTAGGCAGTATACTCCAAACGCTTAATCACAAACATACTAAAGCAGGCAGTATACTCCAAACGCTTAATCACAAACATACTAAAACAGGCAGTATACTCAAAATGACGAAAGGACTTTACAAAAAAAGAACCATCTGCAAACATGCCCCTGAACACCATTGTCAGTTTACTCGACACAAACTCCATGTTTTATGTCGGTCCACACCACTGGGGGGCGCAGAATGATTATGAGGCAGTTATTACTTATGGGGGCCTACCCTACACCAAACCACAGAGCAAGACCAACCAGCAACCATGCGATATTTGGACTAATTGCAGACAGAGGGAGGTCTCAGAACGGCTTGCAAACCGGTAGGCTGTGAATTGCAAATTGTTTGCCCTGGGGGCTTACACACACTACACTGTAGGTTGCAAACTCAAAACACTGTGGGCTTGATTTACTAAGACCTTTCGCGTGTGCAAAACCAATATCATGACTAATAATTGGTCATTTCGTACCAATCATTGGTTATCTAATTAGTTTTGCGTGTGCTAAAAGGTTTTGCACACGCTACACGTCTTAGTAAATCATGTCCTGTGTATTTGTTTGCTTCTTGTTTGAAACGCATTGTTTTGCTCGAAAGGTTCCGTTTCATTTTGAGTAAACATGTGCCTTAAAGGTGCTTAAAACAACTCTGCTGTACTATAAGATGGCTATGGCAAATACATTTCCTGTGACCTTTCAATAACTGCTACAGAGAAGTGGAGTGAATTGAAATGGGGGGTACTTTTCGCATGTCTTAATTTGGTGTGGCTCCTTCTGCCTCCTGAACATGGGAGTCTACTAACAGGCCACGTTCTCTCATTTTGTCCTACGAAAGCCAACAGGGAGGGAAGAATTTATGCGTGCACCGCAGAGTGGGACCGATATAAGCAGCGCACACCCAACAGATTGGATGTCAGCAAGCGGTGTGCCGCAGCACTCTGCGTGAGTGAGAGAGAGAGAGAGAGAGCGCTGATCACAGGACCGGGGCCATGTCTGTCTGCAGCCATTTTGTCCAGGAGCCAAGCTCCCCTGCCTGTAAGCCGCTCTGTCACAAGTGTCGGGATAACGCTGCTTTTTCGGGCACTACTTACTCACGCGTGCGCGCGCTCCATCCCGCGCACCACGTCACCGCCCGGGTCACAATTCAGCCTGGTCATTCGGTACCCCGCCCTCCTCTGCCATCGCCGACTGCATTGCACCGTATTTAATCAGTCACTCAATCGATCAAAGTTTATGCATGATGGCCCCCTTCCCCACCACCACAGGGTTGCCACGGAGCACTTTGCAGAATTAAAATGTGAATAGAGGGACGGAGAGCTGAGACATCAAGTTGCAGGAGACGCAGAGCAGCGTTTGAGCGTCACGCCGTGAGAGCGGAGCGTTTTGCTGCGATCACGCACTGGTCATTAGCGAGTTTGGCTTCATTAGCATTAGACAGGTTGCTACATTTACTGTGTTACTCGAATGGTTGAGTTAAAGTTCCTGTGTTACATCATGTTTCTTCTGTTACCAGAGTACTCAGTGAAGACACACACATGCGCCCACAGAAGGGCGTACACACACACACACACACACACACACACACACACACACGTGCACGCACGTACACGCACACGCACGTACACACGCACGTACACACGCACGTACACACTCTCTCTCACACATACACACAAACACATAGGCGCACGCACACACAACACAGAAAGTCAAACCTTATATACAGCGAGCACCATAATGAATTGGACAGTGACACATTTTTTGTTAATTTGAGTTTGAAAAGATACAATGACAATGAACTCCAGACTGTCAGCTTTAATTTGACTTCCTGATGTCTGTGACCCAACAACATCAAAAGACTCTTGATATCTTATTTTATGGTACTCTTACAAGCGATACTATAACATCTCTATGAGAATTGAGGGGTGGGACTAAATTTAGTAGTAAATTATGCTGGAACACTGTAGGGAATACATGGTTGGTAAATTGGCTGTAAGTCATCAAGGGTCTGAGGTATCAAACGAGCCTCAAACCATCACTATGCTGCCAGATATGCAGTAGATATGGATGGATCACTTTAAAGGTTGTTTCTCCTGACAAATGTTCCTATTGAACTCTATGGAAAAATAAGTCAGGAGAAGAAACCCTTCAAAGGGTTAATCCAATAGGGATAAATATACCCCCAAATTAAAGTAAAAAGAACCAAAAAGAACCAAAATAACAAAAGATATGTCACTGTCCAATGAATTATGGTGCTCACTGTATGCCATATGCCATTACCCATGATGCTCAGTCTGTCTGGATATGATCAATGACTAAGAAGTTAGTTGGGTGTACACTGAAATAATCTTGATAACTTTTATCTGATGTTTTTTCAATATTTGTAAATCATAGAACATTGCACCACAACTAGCTTGAAGGTTTGGTTGTACCTTTTCAAAGATCTATGTGAGTAGTAAAACATGCGCCTTTATAGGCGTTGAAACCGATTAGTATTCAAGAATTCTCCTAGAGCTAACAATGCATAACACAATGTCACACGTGCCTGGTCTCAGGTCTACAAAAGTTATGGTACCCTGAAGAAGAACATGACATTTGCAAAACATTAAATTAACAAAGTAATTTAAAAACGGTGACATATATATCGTAGTTCTGAGCAATTATATGGTCTCACAGCTTTTTGGATTTATAATAAAGCAGGGATAAATGTGCTTTAATAAACAAACAAAAATAAATCAAATGTGATTGTCAGTTAGCTGTGGTTAAGTGGAGTCAAATCGTCGATACAAACAGTCGACAAATTATTACAATACTCTATCTACAGGTCTTATTCTCACGTTTATTTTTCCTATATATATTCGTATATTTTAAGAGCCTGCAGGGTACAGTCAGGCAGGACACACTGACTCACAAAGACACACTGGGAGACACACACACACACACAGACAGACAGACACACACACAAGTTCTTGCTGTGATTGTGACTTAAGCAGATCAAAGTTTAATAGTGAGCGCAGAGGCTAATATGCATTCCTTGCCATGAATAATTCAACTTTATGAATCATTGAGTTGAGAATCCTTTTTTTGGCTGCATCTCAAGACACAGCAAACGAAACTCATGCTTCGGGCCTCCAAGTCCCACACCCACACACATATACACGCACACCCAGTGACCGACATGCATCATTAATGCAAACACATGGATTCTATGAGAACTGCAGCATTACTGTGCATAACACACATATCAGAATCTGGTGATAAAGAAGCACGAGACAGGATCAACAAATCTCACACACTCACACACACACACACACACACACACACACTGGCGATGAAGGAACACAGTCTAATACACTAACAGACACACCAGAGACACGGACTGAAGTGGAGAAGTCTTTGAGTAGAAGCTTTCTGAAGCTCTGGCTGCACTCCAACTGACCCAGAGACCTACGCTCGATAAGAACAAACCTTTTACTCAAACCCGTCTTTTTAACTAACTGTAGTCCTCCATGTACTCTTCTTCTCCCTGGTTTCTGAACGTCCAATCATATCCACAGGCCCGGCTCATCGCCGCGACGTCTTACGTCTTATGGCAGAGTAGCAGTCAACTCACCTCGTGCTCCACCTGCCGAGCCGCACGGTCATCATGTCATGAGAGCGCACATCACACAGGCCAGTGCTTCAAATCTTATCTGAAAAGGGCCAGTATGGGTCCTTGCCCAGCACTAAGACACCTGATTCTACTTATCATGATCGAAGACCATGATTAGTTAATTAGCTGAATCAGGTGTTGTGCTGTGTGGCCTTTTTCGGATAAAATTGGACACCCCTGGTGTAGGCAGACCACAGTCACTCAATTGGCCAGAAGAAGCAGTTCTGAACTGTGATCCTGGCAGACCGCATTGTCTGCGTTTTTTTGTTGCTACTCAGCACTTAATTGATCAATTATGGCAGCTGCTTACAAAGTTAACGCACATCAGCTGGTTTTTTTGGTCTGAACTGGTGACTGGCTTTCGGGCGAAAGCCATGTAAACCAGCAAACCCTGTGCCACACCTGGGTCACATTCGAGAGCCAATGACCAGTGAAATTTTTATTTTTATTTTTATTTGCTGCCCAACCTGGGGCTGTATGTGAGCTTGTACAGAGTGGTGTCAAAGGAGGGACCTTTCATATGCGGCTTTGACATGCAGTTTTACAACTGTCCTTATCGACCAGCGGGAGTTACCCAAGGGCAATGAAACGCAGACCCCTGTCCGACTGAACCCTTCCATATTCTGGGCGAGTTGACGCAGGTGCCAATCGTGTGTCGCCCGGGGGAACTACCAGGCACAGTCGTCACCGGCACGGTCCGGATTCGGTCCGAGGCCATGAGGCTCATTCACGCACCACAGCATTAACCGAATGAGCCACCCGGCAGCCCCTGTCAAATAGTTTTTAACTGGGGAAAAAAATAATATTTTACATGTATTTAAAGTGGCCAAAAGCATATCAGACAGATTAAGACAGTTACACGAAAAAAGCAAGGGATTTAAAACGTGGCACTGACATTACAGACATAATAACAACCGAGACAGCATATGTAACAAGTACGCGAGTCTCTGAGATGAGAGAGAAATACGAAGAGAGAAAGTCAGGATGACTAAACCCCTCCATGCTACGATCAATTACGTGTCACCCTGCAGTGCTGGCGGCCACAATGGAGCCCTGGCATGGCCATAATTCAATACCAGACCCTGGGGGGCGTCAGTACCCACATCCTCTTTTTAACAAAGCTCGTAGGTCACAGGCGTTTTAAAAATGACTCTTATTACCTCGCTCTTATTTTAATTAGGTAATGCATTACACAGTCGCTCTCGACATCTGCACAGAGAACTTAACCTTTTATGGGTTTTGGTTTAATTACATGATCAAATGAAAGTATTAATAATATATTAGATATTTTATGTTGTTGTTGTTTGTTTTGGTTTTGTTTCATTAAACCATTATGAATTATAGGCTGCATGGCAGACTGGCACAATATGGCATGAGGGCATTATACATCGGCGGGTGTGGCTTTCAGAAGGCTACCACAGCGTGCGCCGACGCCAAGGCGTATTTCCATGACGTTGAGAATTTCAGGCCCCTGGCAGTTCACATCAGGCCAAGTTCAAAAGTCACTACAGCGCCCTCTTGTGGTTACTCTCCGGTCTTCGCCGAGGCTGCCTGGTAAATGGACCTCACATTTTAAGTGCACCGCAGTGCAGCTGTCCGAGTGGGTAACTTCCTCTTGAAACGCCCTTTATAGAGACCTTTTTTGGCACAACTTGCATGCTGTGTTTATGCATCTCAGCCAATAAAGCTTTCCACCCCCCAACATGCATCATTTCTAAGTGATGAATTCGGTTGAATCGGCTGTTCCGGTTTACTATTCCAGAAAATCTCATGGTTCTCTTGGCTACTTTTGGCGTCCAAACTCGACAACACCAAATTATCTACCAGAAATATATTTATTAAGACTTTTTCATAGTAGAACATTACGTATTTGTGTGGACTGTCCATGATGTACACAAGTAGCCTTTCCTAAATATCTGACTCTGTTGTGTACAGGATGGGGCTCCCATAACCCGGGGTTTCCTAAAGAACTAATTTCTGTACTGCAGTCCACTTTATTCTGCTTTATTATTATTTAGATTTCTAATTTACCAGATTTGCATAGCTTACATTTTTATGCATTGTCCATGCAGCGCACATAAGTTAAATACCTTGCATGTAAGTGCATGGGCAATGCCTTATGTGACATTAGAGCCTGTTTCCTTGTGGTTTTTAGTCCAGCAGTGTAACTGCTGATCCACATGGCTGTCCCATTTCAATGACAAAGTGCTCACGGTTTGCAGAATATCCCATTGAGAAGCCGAATGCACACCACTACATGTGATTGACTGACAGGTCAGATTCATGTGGATTACATACATAAACATAGTGGTCTCACCATCTATGTAGGAGCATCTGGTGAAAAGGCATGTGCATGTGTGTGTGTGTGTGTGTGTGTGCGTGTGTGTGTGTGGGGGTGCGTGTTTATACACGATGCGCAGCAGAAAGCCCTCTCTGCCACAGTGCTCCCAGAATTGATGCAGACTATATAAACGTTGCTGATTCATTAGCTTCCATTATGATAAAATTGCTTCTCTCTTCCCGTTTCTCTCTCTCTCTCTCTCTCTCTCCTTCCCGTCCCTCCCATTTCTCTCCATCCTGCCGCCTTTTCATGTTCACCGTTTCCTGTTGTCTCTCTCTTCTTTCTGTTTCTTTCTGTCTCTCTCGGCCTCACGC
This sequence comes from Ilyophis sp. 1 JC-2022, assembly GCA_022702515.1. Classification (NCBI taxonomy): domain Eukaryota; kingdom Metazoa; phylum Chordata; class Actinopteri; order Anguilliformes; family Synaphobranchidae; genus Ilyophis; species Ilyophis sp. 1 JC-2022. The sequence continues at coordinate 57,009,144 of CM040405.1, read as the reverse complement.
TCACACGCGTGCTGCGTTTCTCAGTTTAACGTCAGTCTGAGGCAGATTAATGAGAGACTTCACTGAGTAATGGGTGGGTTCAGACCACAAGGGGACGACGTTTGCAGTTTTGTAGTACTGGAGAGTGAAAGCTCCCCGGACAGCCACACAGGCTGCAGATGGAACACATGGAACACATCACAGTTACTGTGACACTTACACACCCTCAAAGAAACAAGCTTCACTCTTACACTTACACACCCTCAAAGAAACAAGCTTCACTCTCACACTTACACACCCTCAAAGAAACAAGCTCCACTCTCACACTTACACACCCACAGATAAACAAGCTTCACTATCACACTTACACACTCTCACACTTACACACCCTCAAAGAAACAAGCTTCACTCTTACACTTACACACCCTCAAAGAAACAAGCTTCACTCTCACACTTACACACCCTCAAAGAAACAAGCTCCACTCTCACACTTACACACTCTCACACTTACACACCCACAAATAAACAAGCTTCACTCTCACACTTACACACTCTCACACTTACACACCCTCAAAGAAACAAGCTTCACTCTCACACTTACACACCCTCAAAGAAACAAGCTTCACTCTCACACTTACACACCCTCAAAGAAACAAGCTTCACTCTCACACTTACACACTCTCACACTTACACACCCTCAAAGAAACAAGCTTCACTCTCACACTTACACACCCTCAAAGAAACAAGCTTCACTCTCACACTTACACACTCTCACACTTACACACCCACAAAGAAACAAGCTTCACTCTCACACTTACACACTCTCAAAGACACAAGCTTCACTCTCACACTTACACACCCACAAAGAAACAAGCTTCAGTCTTACACTTACACACCCTCAAAGAAACAAGCTTCACTCTCACACTTACACACCCTCAAAGAAACAAGCTTCACTCTCACACTTACACACCCTCAAAGAAACAAGCTTCACTCTCACACTTACACACTCTCAAAGACACAAGCTTCACTCTCACACTTACGCACTCTCACACTTACACACCCACAAAGAAACAAGCTTCACTCACACACTTACACACTCTGAAAAAACAAGCTTCACTCTCATACTTACACACTCTCACAATTACAAACCCACAAAGAAACAAGCTTCACTCTCAAACTTACACACTCTCACACTTACAAACCCACAAAGAAACAAGCTTCACTCTCACACTTACACACCCACAAAAAAACAAGCTTCACTCTCACACTTGCACACCCTCAAAGCAACAAGCTTCACTCACACACTTACACACTCTCAAAGAAACAAGCTTCACTCTCAAACTTACACACTCTCACACTTACACACCCACAAATAAACAAGCTTCACTCTCACACTTACACACCCACAAAGAAACAATCTTCACTCTCACACTTACACACCCTCAAAGAAACAAGCTTCACTCTCACACTTGCACACTCTCAAAGAAACAAGCTTCACTCTCACACTTACACACTCTCAAAGAAACAAGCTTCACTCTCACACTTACACACTCTCAAAGAAACAAGCTTCACTCTCACACTTACGCACTCTCAAAGAAACAAGCTTCACTCTCACACTTACACACTCTCAAAGAAACAAGCTTCACTCTCACACTTACACACTCTCAAAGAAACAAGCTTCACTCTCACACTTACACACTCTCAAAGACACACGCTTCACTCTGACACTTACACACCCTCAAATTTATACACTCTCAAAGAAACACGCTGCACTCTCACACTTACACACCCACAAAGAAACAAGCTTCACTCTCACACTTACACACTCTCACACTTACACACCCTCAAAGAAACAAGCTTCACTCTCACACTTACACACACTTGCACACCCTCAAAGAAACAAGCTTCACTCACACACTTACACACTCTCAAAGAAACAAGCTTCACCCTCAAACTTACACACTCTCAAAGAAACAAGCTTCACTCTCACACTTACACACCCACAAAGAAACAATCTTCACACTTACACACTCTCACACTTACACACCCTCAAAAACACAAGCTTCACTCTCACACTTACACACCCTCAAAGAAACAAGCTTCACTCTCACACTTACACCATCTGAAAGAAACAAGCTTCACTCTCACACTTACACACCCTCAAAGAAACAAGCTTCACTCACACACTTGCACACTCTCAAAGAAACAAGCTTCACTCTCACAGTTACAAACTCTCAAAGAAACAAGCTTCACTCTCACACGTACACACTCTCAAAGAAACAAGTTTCACTCGCACACTTACGCACTCTCAAAGAAACAAGCTTCACTCTCACACTTACACTCTCTCAAAGAAACAAGCTTCACTCTCACACTTACACACTCTCAAAGACACATGCTTCACTCTGACACTTACACACCCTCAGATTTATACACTCTCAAAGAAACACGCTGCACTCTCACACTTACACACCCTCAAACTTATACACTCTCAAATAAACAAGCTTCACTCTCACACTTACGCTCTCTCACACTTACACACCCTCAAAGAAACAAACTTCACTCTCACACTTACACACTCTCACACTTACACACGCTCAAAGAAACAAGCTTCACTCTCACACTTACACACCCTCAAAGAAACAAACTTCACTCTCACACTTACACACGCTCAAAGAAACAAGCTTCACTCTCACACTTACACACACTTGCACACCCTCAAAGAAACAAGCTTCACTCTCACACTTACACACCCTCAAAGAAACAAACTTCACTCTCACACTTACACACTCTCAAAGAAACAATCTTCACTCTCACACTTACACACCCTCAAAGAAACAAGCTTCACTCTCACACTTAAACACTCTCACACGTACACACCCACAAAGAAAAAAAGCTTCACTCTCACACTTACACACCCTCACACTTACACACCCACAAAGAAACAAGCTTCACTCTCACACTTACACACCCTCAAAGAAACAAGGTCCTCACACACTACTGCACTCTCACACTTACACAAAAGTCCTCACTCACCACTGCACTCTCACATTTAAACACAAATCCTCACTCACCACTGCACTCTCACACTTAAACAAACGTACTCACACACCACTGCACTCTCACACTTGCACAAAAGTCCTCACTCACCACTGCACTCTCACACTTACACAAACATCCTCACACACCACTGCACTCTCACACTTGCACAAAAGTCCTCATTCACCACTGCACTCTCACACTTACACAAAAGTCCTCACTCACCACTTCACTCTCACACTTACACAAACGTCCTCACACACCACTGCACTCTCACACTTACACAAAAGTCCTCACACACCACTGCACTCACACTTACACAAACGTCCTCACACACCACTGCACTCTCACACTTACACAAAAGTCCTCACTCACCACTGCACTCTCACACTTACACAAAAGTCCTCACACACCACTGCACTCTCACACTTACACAAAAGTCCTCACTCACCACTGCACTCTCACACTTACACAAAAGTCCTCACACACCACTGCAGTCTCACACTTAGACAAACGTCCTCACACACCACTGCACTCTCAAACTTATACAAAATCCTCTCTCACCACTGCACTCTCACACTTACACAAACGTCCTCACACACCACTGCACTCTCACACTTGCACAAAAGTCCTCACACACCACTGCACTCTCACACTTACACAAAAGCCCTCACTCACCACTGCACTCTCACACTTACACAAAAATCCTCTCTCACCACTGCACTCTCACACTTACACAAAAGTCCTGATTCACCACTGCACTCTCACACTTACACAAAAGTCCTCACTCACCACTGCACTCTCACACTTACACAAAGGTCCTCACACACCACTGCACTCTCACACTTACACAAAAGTTCTCACTCACCACGGCACTCTCACACTTACGCAAACGTCCTCACACACCACTGCACTCTCACACTTACACAAAAGTCCTCATTCACCACTGCACTCTCACACGTACACAAAAGTCCTCACTCACCACTGCACTCTCACACTTACACAAAAGTCCTGATTCACCACTGCACTCTCACACTTACACAAAAGTCCTCACTCACCACTGCACTCTCACACTTACACAAAAATCCTCACCCACCACTGCACTCTCACACTTACACAAAAGTCCTCATTCACCACTGCACTCTCACACTTACACAAAAGTCCTCACTCACCACTGCACTCTCACACTTACACAAACGTCCTCACACACCACTGCACTCTCACACTTACACAAAAGTCCTCACTCACCACTGCACTCTCACACGTACACAAAAGTCCTGATTCACCACTGCACTCTCACACTTACACAAAAGTCCTAACTCACCACTGCACTCTCCCACTTACAAAAAAGTCCTCACACACCACTGCACTCTCACACTTACACAAAAGTCCTCACTCACCACTGCACTCTCACACTTACACAAAAGTCCTCACACACCACTGCACTCTCACACTTACACAAAAGTCCTCACTCACCACTGCACTCTCACACTTAAACAAAAATCCTCACCCACCACTGCACTCTCACACTTACACAAAATTCCTCACTCACCACTGCACTCTCACACTTATGCAAAAGTCCTCACTCACCACTGCACTCTCACACTTACACAAACGTCCTCACACACCACTGCACTCTCACACTTACACAAAAGTCCTCACTCACCACTGCACTCTCACACTTACACAAAAGTCCTCACACACCACTGCACTCTCACACTTACACAAACGTCCTCACACACCACTGCACTCTCACACTTGCACAAACATTACATTCCATTACATTACATTCATTTAGCAGACGCTTTTATCCAAAGCGACGTACAGTAAGTGCATACAGAAGGTCATCGAAGTAACTACAGAACAGATAAGAAAGCACATTCTTCCCATACAGTAGCAGCTATCCCTAGTAATGAACACAATGCAGTTCACAGTGAACTGGGTAAATCAGCTCTAATACAATTCTATTCTAAATATTATACACTTGAATACACAGTTCAACAAGAACACATACCATGAGGTCCTAGATAAGTATTAGTCCAGGTGGAGTCTGAAAAGGTGCGTTTTCAGGCCACGACGGAAAGTAGGCAGGCGTCCTCACACACCACTGCACTCTCACACTTACACAAAAGTCCTCACTTACCATTGCACACTAACACTTACACAAAAGTCCTCACAAACCACTGCATTCTCACACTTAAAGTGTGCAGTTCCCACATTAAAGAGTCATGATTTATTTCTGTAGGCTACAGCGGAACTGTCTGTTCGTTGAGACCTCGCGAAATGTATTCCTGGCCCGATTCCTCATCAATTGAGACTCAATTAATGTCAAAGTTCTTGGCTATTTGGTTGACGGCAGATTGAATTAGGTCACAAAAGGGACACGGGCCGAATTCAGCAAGGGTCCGACGTGATGCTTTACGAATCATTTGGCTGAAATTACATTATGTCTGTAGAAATAGAGTCAAATATCTGGTTGTCATTACACCATAGCAGTTATTTTCACTGCTGATTCAGCTCAGTCTCTAATTTGATCAGTTATTCACCTCTCTTTTTGTAATTATTTGCAATGGAATAAAGGAATATAGGCTACATAGCTATTGATAACATACTGTGTTTTAAGAGGGCGAATAATCATTTTAAACATGACAAACACCTAATTTAAAAAAATGTACGGCCTGTTAAAATTCTGGGATTGCAATTGTGGTTGGAACGAAAACCAGCATACACAGGGGTCCCCCAGGGCCGAGGTTGAGAACCATTGATCTCTAGCGTCAGTAACGGAAAACGCTATTTCAAGAAGACCTGATGGATTGGTCATTCATGTGGCCATTATCAGAGGCCACATAGGCAGTTATTATATTTGTTTTTATTTTCTTTATAAATGACAATCGTCTTCATTCAACTGTACCTGGGTGAGAATGCGAATGGATGAATGGTGTACAAATTTGCGTTTTTTCTTTCTTTCTGCGAATTACATACAAGGGCTGCTTATACCTGGAATCCCACATAGACTGCTGTCGTGTGCCAAACTGGTCTGCCTGTCGGTATGGTCAATTAACATGTCGTCAAATAAAACCAATATGACAATTTCCTTTACTCCTTCTCTTGATCGTGTGTCACGAGTGCGCACTGTTGGTTGTGTTAGACGTTGCGTGAGGTGCCGAAACACTGACTGCATTCACGGTTTAACCGTTTTAAAAAGGAAAGTGTTCTTGGTTTGGCGCTATTGGCTCCTAGTGGAGGGCGCGAGCCGAGCCTGAAGGGGAGAGCGGATAAGCGAATCAGTGGGGGGGTGCGCATCATGTGCTGCGAGGGCTGGCCCGAGATTTGTGGACGCGGCGCTCGGGGAGCGTTAAATTGATCAGATGCTCATTGTAGCTCAACCTGCCAGCTGATCAGAAGCTCTCGCGCTTTCTCTCCGGTTTGGTTTCACAGGCTTATCTCGAAGGCGGAACGCCCGCAGGGGTGAAGTTGACTGCGAGAACCAAGGCGAAACAAGCAGGACAGGACAACGGGGTTGGGGTGCAGAAGGGTTGCTGGGTGGGGATGGTTTGCGGTTCCTCTGCTACGTCCATCCTGGCGGGGGAGAACATGCTAGGTTGTAAGAGACTCCAGTCGTTGCAGCCGTTTCCTCAGGATTGATGATGCTACTTTCAATGCTCGTATGCTTCTCCTTCGGATTTTATTACACCTGGATTGTTCTACTTGCCCTGGAGTAATGATTGTGGCAAAGACAATGTCGCCCTGTTCCTGAAAATAAACCGTTTTATATCACATTCTTACCATTCAGAGCATACTGCCTTCATTTTCTTCAAAAAGCGACGATTCCGAAAAGCAAATCAGCTTTAACCAACGAACATCAACAAATGGTACAGAGTTCCATCTGCTGGGAAGCCCGGTGATGTGTTTGTGTGCAATCCGAGTGTAGGCGGTGGGAGACCGAATATTGCACTACTGTATAAAACATCGACGGATGGCACACGAATAAATTGATTACGAAAAACGACATTATTTTTATTATTATTATTTTTTAACTTTTTGACAAAAAAGAGAAATCAACTGCAACCACTGCCATGCACTGCTGAAAAAGTGGCCGATGTGTTTTTTTAAATTATTTAAATCATAGGCTATGTAGCCTATTTAATTGAGAAACCGCCATCGTCATTATTATTGTAATTATTACCACAGTTAGTAATTCACACCAAGAGACGTGCTAACAGGATTTCGATTTGGTTTACCTATTTATAAGAACAACCGTTTCTGGGAGAGAAAAAACATAGAAAACGAAGAAGAAATCGAATCTGGAATCCGTGTGGGAGAGACACAACATTTAAAAAATAATATATGTATATTTGTTGGGATATTTTCATTTTTATTTTCAAGATATATCTGGAGAGGAACTGTTCTACTCGAATAGACGGACCTGCAACCATCCAACCACACGGTTTTTATTTTTCACATCAGTGCTTTATTTATATAGCCTACAGAGGTTTCCTCTGTGGTCGTTTTTCGTTATCCCCCCCCACCCCCCAATTGCAAGTGTCTATATCATGAAGACATAGAAGAAGAAGAAACATTTGTATGTGAATTATGTCCTGAAGTAGATGGGATGTAATGTGGTGTGGTTGCATTGAGTATTCACCTCCTTCTCGGCTTCTTCGTAACGATTGGCGTTTGGTGTCCATAGAATGGCGCGGTTTGGAGACGAAGTACCGGCCAGGTACGGCGGTGGACCTGGCCAGGGGGGACCCGGCCGTGGTGGGAGCCGACAGGGCGGCCCGCCGGGAGCCCAGAGGATGTACAAGCAATCGATGGCCCAGCGAGCAAGAACCATGGCCCTCTACAACCCGATACCTGTCCGGCAGAACTGCTTGACAGTCAACCGCTCCCTGTTTCTCTTCAGCGAAGACAACGTGGTGCGAAAATACGCCAAAAAGATCACCGAATGGCCATATCCTTTTAATTGAAATAGGGGCACACAACCAAGGTACTGTAGCCTACTTTTGATGTGTTACCGATGGGGAGTATGAATTGTACGGCATTAACAACAGGGCTCTTATATGAGTAAGTTTGAAAGCAGGTAGTTAATGTTGTTTTAAACCAGCTGATTTTCAATTATTAGAAAATGAATGCATTGCCTTGATGTATTCAAGCCAAGCCCTACAGCCGCTTCGCTCAAGTACTGAATGCCTCAATGCTTTTGATGTTATATCGTTATACAAAGTAGGCTAGTAACATCACTGATGATTAATATGATGACTAATATTATATGAAAATAGAAAGGCATTACGATGCTTAGCGCTAAGTTCGAGCTGCCAGAGTACAGCATAGTACGCTATTTAATTTAATTTAATCATAAGAGTATACCAATAATTGTGTTGTTAGTACTGTAATGATCATTTGTTTGCTCATTTATAGCATTGCTATTTTGTTGTGCTTTTTTTTCTCCATCTGCTCTTCCATTTTCAGGATATTCCCATATTTGCACCTGTGTACAGTTGTAATAATAATAATGCCTTGCGTTTATATAGCGCCTTTCTCACACTCAAAGCCACAAGGGAAAGTAAACAAGGGAATATATAAAAATATGCCACCAAGAGCTTTGCTATTTTTTGCCATTCTCCATCTAGGGTAATCTTCATCTTGTTGTTGCTGTGTATATATGTGTGTGTGTGTGTGTGTGTACTGTGAGTGAGTGACCATGAGTGGCGGAAGCAGTGACAAGTTTGAGTGACATGGGTGTTGCATGTTCAGCTGCACATGGAGGAAGGACACACGGACAATGGTAAAAGTCTTCCAGTGTGTCTGTAGCTGTGTGGCGACTGTACCCCGCAAATGTGTCTGTAGCTGTGTGGCGACTGTACCCCGCAAATGTGTCTGTAGCTGTGTGGCGACTGTACCCCGCAAATGTGTCTGTAGCTGTGTGGCGACTGTACCCCGCAAATGTGTCTGTAGCTGAGTGGTGGCTCTACTGCCAATGTGTCTGTAGCTGTGTGGTGGCTCTACCACAAATGTGTCTGTAGCTGTGTGGCGACTGTACCCCGCAAATGTGTCTGTAGCTGTGTGGCGACTGTACCCCGCAAATGTGTCTGTAGCTGAGTGGTGGCTCTACCGCCAATGTGTCTGTAGCTGTGTGGTGGCTCTACCACAAATGTGTCTGTAGCTGTGTGGTGGCTCTACCGCCAATGTGTCTGTAGCTGTGTGGCGACTGTACCCCGCAAATGTGTCTGTAGCTGTGTGGCGACTGTACCCCGCAAATGTGTCTGTAGCTGAGTGATGGCTCTACCGCAAATGTGTAGCTCTGTGGTTAAGGCTTTTTTAAATTGCTTTGGAAAGGAGAGTAGCGTGGTGTGTCAGTTTTATACAGGTGGGGAGGTGCGTTTCAGGTTTGGAAAGGCGGGAGGTGGCGTGTCAGTTTTGGAGAGGCAAGGAGGCCTGCTCGGGCTTTTCAGAGAGGCGGGGGAGATGACTGACAGCAGGTCAGCGTGGATACGCACGCTTTTGGCAAGTTTCGGAAAGGTGAGGAGGTGGTGTGTCAGCTTCGGCGAGTTGGAGAGGCGGTGTATCGTTGCTTATCGGCCGGGTGCTGATGTCAGCATGTATGGCCTCTGCGCCTTGTGCATGAGGTGGGGGAGGGGGGAGCACATGCCAGCTTTACTGCTCAGAGCAGCATAAGGAGCCTGTGGCATAGGCCCAAGTCCTCACTCCTCATTAAGACCACATTGCAATGTGAGGACTTCTAAAGGACAAGACTCAGGCTATGATTCAGTGCTTGTGCACACGCAAGGTAGCGTGTGTGTGTGTGTGTGTGTGTGTGTGTGTGTGTGTGTGAGTGAGTCAGTGGTATCTCTCTCTCTCCCTCTGGCTCTTGAGAAGGGCGTGCATTAAATCAAAGCCGCTCCACCAGCGACGGTGCTGATAGCCTTAAATGCGTAACACCAGAGCCACAGCGGAGCGTGCCGAGCTTGCACTGCGTGTTGTGTGTTTGGTGAAGATGCCTTGGGACTCTTGAGTGTATTTTGGTTGAGTTTTTTTTTCAGCCTCACCACCAGCCCAGGCTCTTTGCTGCTAGGCCCCTGCCTTATCAAGCATGTGAACATTAGGGATAGGACACCACGGCTGCACTGCACACGCGCCCTTCAGCTCTTACCGTTGCCTCTCCACCGAACACATGGCCCACGGTGGTCAGACCCCCTGAAAATCCATCCCAGCATGCAACTTGCTTGTGCAGTACCCGCCCGTGCGGTTGTTCTTCGGCAAAGAGTAGACCGAGCTTTCTGCTTTAAAGGTTACTTCACTAGATTTTGACAGCATAATGATGCCGAGACCGTATGGATGGACGGACATTATTAACAATGTTCTTAAATTAGATTTATAAAGTCTGAACTGATATCAAACTGGCATTCATTTAAAGAAAATGGTTTTAAACCAGCCGTGTACTGGAATCAATGTATTGAATGTCACGGGGAAATTTGTGGCCATCTTGGGACGTCAGCCATCTTGGATTTTCAGTTGACTGGGGTATCAGGAAATATTCAGCTTGAAAATTTTTCTGCTGAGACAGTCAATTGGTGGTTCTTCAAGCAGATTCACAAAAAAATTACCTTTTGGTCAGACTATATGTAAATAAACTAAAAAATTAAATAAATAAATAAAATATATTAAATATAGGTACATATGTTCGGTAGCCTGGGACTATAGGCTAAATGCTCATTTCCTTTCTTGTTGGATTGTGTCTGAAAGTTTGACCAAAGTGTATTGCCGCTAAATAAGTTTTTATCTTTTTATTTTATTTATTGCATATTTTTGCCTGTCACAGTTGAAGAGTATACTTGTCTTTGTAAAAGAGATATGGAGGGATGTTAAACATCAGTGGAAAATGGCAGCGAATATGAGATTGAATTTGCTTTTGAGTGATATCTGTTTGTTTTTCTTGGGGAATGAGGTTTACAGGGCAGGGGATAGTGCAGAGATTGGTTCTGTATATGGTGGTGGAGATAATGTGGCTGTATTTATATCTCAGAGATGGAGAGTGTGACTTCTCCCTGTGACCATCTGTTTACACATTACATTCCCGCACGAGTGTCATGTCATGTGTGGCGGTACCGGTGGAGCGTGCGTGCGTTCGTGTGTGTGTGTGTGTGTGTGTGTGTGTGTGTGTGTGTGTGTGTGTGTGCTCGTATGTGCATGTGTGTGTGTGCATGTAAAAATTATTTATTCTATTAGATACATCTCTGCCGGAATGGCTGTTTGGAAGAGCTTATGACCCCAGTATAAGTATAAGACCAATAAACACAAATACAGAAAAGACCCTGTTTCTTCGGTCCTCATAAAACTTGCAAGTCTTAGTTATTTAACTTTTTTTAAAAACAAGGTAGGTCAACTGAGAACTCAATGCTCTTTTGATCCTGGGGGATCGAGTGCATAGGAATGGAAGGCATTGTGTAGCCAATCAGATGCAGCCGGTCATTAGACGGCCAGATGTGGAAATTTTTTCCGGGACACCTGGGTTATCACCCTCTTTAGAAAAATTACCTCAGGATTTTGAATGACCGTAGGGACTTTGGTTTAACGTTTCATTCGAAGGACATATTCTTTGTCCGACTCCTCAGGCCTGACCTCCTGTTTGGAACAGATGGTCTTTTTCATGCCACCAATCCATTCCACAGACCTGCGTCGCTATGTAGCATCGCTGAATTGTTGGCAGTTGGCATACAGTGGGCAATGAAGGACTTCAGAGAAATGCAGAATGTTTCATCCAAATGTTCTGCTATGCTGACTGGAGAGTCTGTAAGAGTGAGATTGGGGCATATGATCTGAAAAAGTGAGATTGGGGTATACAGTCTGTAAGAGTGAGATTGGGGTATACAGTGTGTAAGAGTGAGATTAGGGAATACTGTCTGTAAGAGTGAGATTGGGGCATACAGTGTGTAAGAGTGAGATTAGGGAATACTGTCTGTAAGAGTGAGATTGGGGCATACAGTGTGTAAGAGTGAGATTGGGGCATACAGTGTGTAAGAGTGAGATTAGGGAATACTGTCTGTAAGAGTGAGATTAGGGAATACTGTCTGTAAGAGTGAGATTGGGGCATACAGTGTGTAAGAGTGAGGGGAGTGCAGTATGTGGCCATGTTTGCATTGGACCTGGTTGAGAGTCCATCTTGGCTCTGCTCCCACACCTGTTCCTCTTGTCTGCATTGGATTGCCCCACGTGCCACTGAAGGACTGTCCCACCCACATCTTCCCTCTCTTCCGCCTCAGTCTCCTTCACATATTCCACCAGTGCCCACCTTTCCAGTCTCTTCAGCTGTTACAGCTGTCCAGTCTGTCCCAGTTAAGATATTCCAGAGCCCATTTCTCTCCCAGTTAAGATATAGTGTGTGCGTGTTTGTGTGTGCGTGCGTGCGTGCGTATGTGTGTGCGTTTATTGTGTGTGTGTGGGTGTGTGTGTTATGTGAGTGGGTGTGTGTGTGTGTTATGTGTGTGGGTGTATGTGCGTGTGTGCATGTGTGTGTGTGTGTGTGTGTGTGTGTGCTGAGAGTGGCAGGGCTCCAGGCAGGGGAGCAGTGTCCCTCCCTCAAATGCCACCATAGCCCGTCGCCATCTGCTAACTCTGTCAGGTAGCAGAAGCTGCTTGAGAAATGCTCTCACTGTACTGTGCTCTCTCTCTTCTCTCTCCATCTCTCACCCTTTCTCATCTCTCTCTCTGTCTCCCCCTCTCTCTCACAACCCCCCTCCCATTCCCTCTCATACCAGTCTTTCCCCTTTATTCCTCTCCCATTTCCTCTCATACCAGTCTTTCCCTCTTTATTCCTCTCCCATCTTTTGAACACACACCCCAGGCTGTGATGAGGAACTCTACTGGGGTGGGTGTGGCTTGAAGGGGAAAGGGGAGGGGCAAGAGCCATACGGTTCACTATGTTACACCCACATTGACTGGACACTAGTCACCCTTGGTACAGTCACCATGTTACACCCGCATTGACTGGACACTAGTCACCCTTGGTACAGTCACCATGTTACACCCGCATTGACTGGACACTAGTCACCCTTGGTACAGTCACCATGTTACACCCGCATTGACTGGACACTAGTCACCCTTGGTACAGTCACCATGTTACACCCGCATTGACTGGACACTAGTCACCCTTGGTACAGTCACCATGTTACACCCGCATTGACTGGACACTAGTCACCCTTGGTACAGTCACCATGTTACACCCGCATTGACTGGACACTAGTCACCCTTGGTACAGTCACCATGTTACACCCGCATTGACTGGACACTAGTCACCCTTGGTACAGTCACCATGTTACACCCGCATTGACTGGACACCAGTCACCCTTGGTACAGTCACCATGTTACACCCGCATTGACTGGACACCAGTCACCCTTGGTACAGTCACCATGTTACACCCGCATTGACTGGACACCAGTCACCCTTGGTACAGTCACCATGTTACACCCGCATTGACTGGACACTAGTCACCCTTGGTACAGTCACCATGTTACACCCGCATTGACTGGACACTAGTCACCCTTGGTACAGTCACCATGGCCAGGCACGCAGGGTGCCAATTGCCTCCTTCTCTTTCTTAGATGATTCTTATAATTAAAGATGAGAGCATATGCTGATGGAGGTCCATTGTAATTTGCTTACATTTATTTTTTTCACTGTTCATTTGGGTGTCTATGGGTACAATACTGCTCGGTTGTCTTGATGTGACGTTTGTCACCTATGTTTTTGTTGTTTTTCTTTTTGAAGTTGTCTGCTTTTGAAGAATTTCTTTGCTGCATCGCATGAATTACCTGCATGCTTTATTTTTGTCTGGATATATGCTTCTTCTTCTTATTTTAAATTTTATTGAGATTACAGAATTGCATTGCTTTACAAACAACATGCAGTGTTAAAAGAGCTGTGGCTGTCAATCTAAACACAAATGTGCTCACCCCCCACAACTGTCACACCTTCTCAGCAAACAGCCTTCCAGAACCTTCCAAGTGTGTTACACAAATTGATGTTCATGAACTGGTTATAATTAACACCCTCTGAGATGGATAAATAGTGAAATATATTTGCGCCTTCGGTATTCTATATGCTGAAGTCTGGCTGTACACTACACTGTACAAAAGAAGAGAGCAATGGTTGCCTACCTTATAGAAACAGTGTGAAGACTATGTGTAAATAAGGGTATGGGCGTGTATATGCATGTAAAATACCTATCATACTTTGCAGTTACTTCTGATGTTCAAAACTTCCATAACTTGCCATATTTGACAACATTTTGATGCAGAGCGGGTGACTGAAAGTGTATTCACTCTCTAAGTGTATCGTTGGAGTGTTAAGGGGGAGGCCTCGGTCTGTAGCGCTCGCAGAGATATAGACTATGACGCTGAGATGTCTCCAATCAAAGTGAGCAGTTATGACAGCTTTCTGCTCTTAGGCTCCGAATGTCTTTAGCATGTTAGCGGGAGGTGTCTGAATACCGAACAGACCAGTGAATAGAAATGAACCAGTAGTCCTTTCACTGTCTTGTGTAAATGCAGTGAGGTAGAAAAGGTGAGGATGCCACACACATAAGCAGTGGTTTCCTCAGCAGTGGAGCTCCCAGGCTAATGTAAAGCATTTCCAGACCAGAACATTGGGGAAGATTTACGTTCGGTCACGAGATAACGTTGGGGTGAAGACATCCCCAAACGGTTTTAGAAGATTATATGATTCCAAAGTCACAGAGACATTTTTCAGGCGTGCCACAAAACAACTGGCAGCATCCCCCGCTGGTTGTCATTCAGTCATAAAATAGCACGACAGAGCGTACGTGTCATACATTTTAATAATGTCTCCGCAATTAAAATCCTTCTTTTTGATTTGCGTAACCAAATTGAATAATGGCGTTGGAATGTCCCCCTACAATGTTCCTTAAAAATGAAAAATGAGGTGTAAGGGACATCCAGGAATCGTGGACACATGTACGTTCTGCGAACGCTTATCCAAACTTTCCTACCATTTCAGGAATGTTGTGAGAAGCATACAGTGTTAGCTAGGATGATGGGTGGTATGCCCAGTGCAGACAGTGTGAGATAGCCTAGAAAAGTAATCCCTCAGAGACTTGTGGCTATGCTGTGCTGTAGCATTGGGATCCCTACATGCAGGAGGATGAATGGTTGGGTCCCTTTGACTATGTTGTCCATTGCCATTGCAATGGCTAAATGGTGACTTCCTTGTGAAACAGGACCCAAATGAAGGACATACAGTGAGCACCATAATTCATTGGACAGTGACACATTTTCTGTTATTTTGGTTCTGTACTCTAGCACTTTAAGTTTGAAAGGGTACAATGACAATGAAGTTGAAGTGCAGACTGTCAGTTTTAATTTGAGGGTATGGTCATCCATATCCGATGAACCGTTTAGAAATTATAGAACCTTTTGTACATATCCCCCCCCCCCCCCATTTTCGGGCATCAACAAATATTGGACAGTTTAACATAATGTAGAATAAAGTTATAATTTGTAATATTTGGTCACATATCTTTTGCATGCCATGACTTCCTGATGTCTGTGACCCAACAATATCTTGATATGTTATTTTCTAGTACTATTACAAGTGATACTATAACTTCTCTGCATTTGAATGGATCTCTATGGGAATTGAGGGGTGAGACTAGATTTAGCTGTAAATTATGCTGGAACAGTATATGGTTGGTTGGCTAAATGGCTCTAAGTCATCAAGGGTCTGAGCTATCAAACGAGCCTCAAACCATCACTCTGCTGCCAGATATGCAGTAGATATAAATGGATCACTTTAAGGGTTGTTTAAACAAATTTTTCTATTGAACTCTATGGAAAAATAAATCAGGAGAAGAAACCCTTCAAGTTATCCATCCATATCCAGAGTTATGAATTATGGTGCTCACTGTATCTTAAATTTAGAATGATGAAATGATGTCAAAGCTTGATAGGGAGAGTGGTATAGAAATCGTGTGTCATGGTACTAAGTAAACATACTGGTATGGTGCTAAGTGCGCAAACGTGTGTCATGTTGACCAACCCGTCGGAGGTATGAGGGAGCAGACCGGCGCGGCAGAAAGCGGGGTGCCGTTTCAAAACACCACTGTCAGGTATGACAGCTGTCCAGTGTTTAAGTACTGAGTTATGGAAGATCTCGGTTGAGTCATGGAGAGGGGAAGGCTACTGGAGGTAGTGCTAGTCTACAAACCTATTTAAAGCCAGAGTGCAGTTTCTTTTTTCCATGTGTCACATGCAGTCGCTGGTGCAGTCTCAAAGCATGGAGTCTGCTAAGCAGCGCAGCACAGCTGTGAGATGTCTGAGTGTGTTGCTGGGACGTGTTGATGAAATGGGGTTGCCTGTGTGTGTGTGTGTGTGGGTGTGGGTGCGAGCATGTGTATGTGCATGCGCGTGTGCATGTGTAAGTGTTTGCGTGGGCATGTGTGTATGTTTATGTGTCCGTGTGTGTCTGTGCGTGATTGTGTGCGTGAATTTATTATACATGTTTTTATGAGCCTATATGTCCACATGCTTTGTGTGTGTGTGTGTGTGAGAGAGTGAGAGAGAGAGAGAGAGAGAGAGAGAGAGAGAGAGCTGCAGTTTTCTCTCTGTCTCTCTCTTTCTCTCGCTCTCTCTCTGTCTCTCTCTCTCTTTCTCTCTCTCTCTCTCTCTCATGTGGAGTCAGTGATCTACATTCAATCTGCAGAATCTAAATTATGTATTGGCCTTTCTCCAGCTCACTGGTAAGTGATGTGGCTCCAGCGTGAGGGCCGCTGTGTGTTGCAGCCAGCCGCGGGAACGGCCCCTCCTCCGCCGGAGTGTGTAGGCGTGGGGGGGGGGGGGGGTTCTCTACACATGCTGAGGGGAGAAGCCCCTCTGCGCTAACACACTCACATACAGATACACACATGGGCACACAGTCACAAAAACATGCACACGTACCTGCACATACACACTTTTTTTTCTTCCGTGAACATAATATATTTCCTGTTCGTGAAAAATTATCTAAAATTAGGCATGTGAATGTAATGTAAATATCCAGTAACCTATTTTTTTATTTGAAGTAATGGCATTGATCTTTTTATTGCAATAGGTAGGGGGTGGGGGCAAAATAAGGATTCACGCACACACACACACACACACACACATTTTCTTGCTATAGAATCTCCCCTTTACCTAAACTGTAAAACCATAGTAGCTTTGATAATCATAATAATTCCTTTCCTTTGTAGGACAAACTAAAAATGTCTTGCGATATTGTAACTCCCTTGTGTCTTCTGTTATCCTCTGGACATTTAGATAAGATGATCATGTAGAGAAAATCATGTTCGAAAGAAACGGCGAGAAAAAAAATATTTGCACAATTTTTTTTGCATGGATGGATTTGACATTTGTTTTTAGCGATTCGTAAGGATGGAAAATAGATTTTTTTCTTTCGTTTCATGCATCCTTGGTGCTAAACGGTAGTTTTTTCCTCAGAGTAACAGGGACTCCATATATATATTAATATATAAACCCAGTTGGTTATCATTTGCTGAATTCACTTTTTGATAAATACGTTCAATGTTGCGATAATGATTATGGACGTGACTACACATAAAAAATAGGACTTAAATGTTACCGTGTGCTGCTGCAACCTGCTGTCACCGTTCCCCACCACATCTCTCTGTGGTATTCAGTGTTTCTCCTCTCCTCCCCTCCCCCCTCCTCCCCCCTCACACACATTTGAGGTATTCTCTAGTCCCTCTATTTTAATCGAGGCAGTAGAATCTGCATCCTTGTCTTTTCATCTCAGATCTTCCCTGACTCCTGTTCACCCCCCACCCTACATCTCTCCACATCAACCCTCTCTTCTTCTCCTCCTCTTTAATTCTACATCCCCCCAGCTGCTCTACTTTATTCTCACACCATCCTCCTCGCATCCCCTCTTCCTCGTTTCTCTCTACCCTCTCCCCTCCCCTCCCCTCCTCGTCCGCGTTCTCTCGTTTGGAGAAGATGTAGGGCAGCCATTTGAGAGAACACTACTCATTAATATCCCCTTCTCTCTCTTTCTCTCTCTCCCTCTGCCTGCTTCTGTACCCTGCAGTGTTGAACGCAGGCAGAGAAACGGACATATTGCTGTGGTTTTCCCATCTATGTAGCCCCGACCTGCTCAGTCCCAACCCGCCGTTGCATTGTGCTGCAGTCAGCATTAGGCAAGTGAGACGAGCGTAGAGCCAAAATGGCAGCCAGGCATGTCACCTGATTTGGAACTGCGGTCTTCGATTGTAAGGGCTTGTCATTTGCTGGTCGTCTTTTTTTTTTACAGGGCCCAGCCAGTATTGCTGTTTGAGGAGGTTTAATTTAAAATCGGCCTTTTTCTGTGAAAACCTGCCGGTGTAACTGGGGATGGAGAAATTTTAGTTTTTACCTCACCCGCACTGTTTACACCAGATATTTATTATGTGAGAGGAGAGCCGCTCAGTTCTTTCACAGCACCTTTCGCATCTAGCCTCTCACTCCTACCGCTCCTCAAAGCAGAGAGGACGGACGGACGGATGTTTCCTTGCGGATGACCGGCAGCGGAGGCAGTAAAGCGAGGTTCCGTGACCTTCCGGGAAAAGGGAAAGGAGGAGAGGGAGCGTGTGTGAGATTCGTTAAGTGGTAAAGTCGCCAGCTTGCAAGTAGTGCACAAGAACTAGGGAGTGCACATTTAACATTCATGGTGGGGTTTTTTTCAACAGCAACAGTAATGTAATTTTACACGCACGCACACACACACACACAATACGCGTATTCAAAAACGTACAAAGCCAGAGACTGAACACAAAATGCCTCTTGCGAGGTGTATGGATTATGAAAGGATAATATAGAATTATTCATGTAGCCGTGCTAATCCCTGGCTGTGAGGTGCGGTAGTGTCTATGGAAAGCAACCCAGGGTGCCGAATCCAATCATGTCCCTGCTTGTGCTGACAGTGCGGGAGGTGTAACTGGCTGTGCCGTCACTCCGGGGGAGTAGGTTTCGGTCTGTAGGGTATGTGTACCCACCTCAGCACCGTAGACGGGTCCTCTGGGTGGCCTGCAGATTGAAACAAAATGGCAACCAGCTGCCCGCGTTCTTGGGAGGAGCTGGACTCATGCTCACGTGCACACACGTGCTGGTCTAATCCACTACGTTTGAAGGAGGATGTTGTGGTGGTGGGATGGGCGTACCATTGTGACTCCAAATTGTGAGAAAATGAAGAAAAACATTGTAAGAAACCAAGGTTATATCCGAGCCACTTCCAACATCATGCCGTTGCATTTAATGAAAGTGATGGTATGAAAAGCTGGGGGTTTAATGCTGCGATGCTGTGTGTGTGGCTGTAGTGGATGTACAGTACAGCACGTTGGATTATGTACAGAATGTGTGCAGCAATAGTGGAGGCCTCTCTCTGTAAGTCTCTCAGTGTAGTGGTGGAACTTTGAAGCAAGATTCAGTCACGAGGATGACAAGTATATGTCCTCAGTCCAGACAATGCGCAAACGTGTGTGTGTGTGTACGTGTGTGGGCTGCTGGACAGCAGGACGTGGTCAAAAAATTTTTGTTCAGACTTACAGATTTCAACGAGGAGAAGCACACTTATCTTAGCCAGCTGGTTGAGCGCTAGAAAAATTGTGAAAATAGAAAGATGGCACAAGAGCAGAAATCTGTGAAAAATAAAAATACCAACAATCGGGACAGGCAGTCCCAGAGTAATTGAGCTAATTCCACAGAGAAACTTAAAACATAGACCTGTCTTTATCACGTTTCTCCAAAACACAGCATAGGACAGACGCACAACTATTGTCTGAATCTTCCAAAATCTCTCTCTTTCACACACACACACACACACACACACACACAGTTAGCCAATTCCCAGAGTAAGCTACTAAAAATGGGAACAGTTGGAACACCAGTATGCAATGTACCCCATTTTGAAGAATGAAAATCCAGAGGACATAATTTTTTCATTAACTTCGTTTCAGAATATGTGTGACTATTAAGCAAAAGCAAATCTTTACACACATTTCTACAATTAAAGGTGTGTATTTAGCACTTCCGAAAATAGCTAGAAACAAATCAGTTGCATTATTTGTGTTGTAGGGTTGTGTTAACAGGGATGTGGAACAGCACAATGATGTGGCAGTATTTGAAGGCTTTGGTGAGCATGAAGGGAGAACATGTATGTATGTTTGTATGTTGGTGTTTTATAGCAATGACAATGTGTGTATTTGAGAGTTTTATAGATGATGAAGGCTTGTTGAGTGTGTATGTGTGTAGGTTTTATAGATGAGGAGGCATGATTGTGTGTGTGTGACGGTTTTATAGATGATGAGGCCTGATGGTGAGTGTGTGTGACGGTTTTATAGATGATGAGGCCTGATGGTGTGTGTGTGTGTGTGTGTGTGTGACGGTGTGGTGTGTGTGTTTTGGGAGACCCTTTGACAGCACCATGTTGGAGACACCATCTGGACCAGCAGGCTGTTCTTCTCTCCTGTGGGGTGCGAGCTGCCTTCCTCATCCTCATCCTCAGGTCCTGCAGTCAGCTGCTGCTCTGTGTAGTCTCGGCGTAGTCTCAGCATAGTCTCAGTGTTCCCAGCATAGTCTCAGTTTAGTCTCAGTGTAGTCCCAGTTTAGTCTCAGTATAGTCCCAGCATAGTCTCAGTGTAGTCCCAGTTTAGTCTCAGCATAGTCTCAGTATAGTCCCAGCATAGTCCCAGTTTAGTCTCAGTGTAGTCCCAGTTTAGTCTCAGCATAGTCTCAGTATAGTCCCAGCATAGTCCCAGTTTAGTCTCAGTGTAGTCCCAGCATAGTCTCAGTGTAGTCCCAGTTTAGTCTCAGCATAGTCCCAGTTTAGTCTGTGTAGTCCCAGCATAGTCTCAGTGTAGTCCCAGTTTAGTCTCAGCATAGTCCCAGTTTAGTCTTAGTGTAGTCCCAGCATAGTCTCAGTGTAGTCCCAGTATAGTCTCAGTGTAGTCCCAGCGTAGTCCCGGTGTAGTCTCAGCGTAGTCTCAGCGTAGTCTCAGCGTAGTCTCAACATATTTTCAGCCGACGTGCTGGCATTCTGAAGGGGACACATCCGAAGGTGCTGAGATAACCGATCTGTTATAAAACTGTGGCTTGCCTCCTGAGAGGCTGTATAGGAGAGTGAAACCTGAGAGATGGTGGGGGCTCTTCTCTTAACTGTTCTCATCGTCCCCATTGTGTCAGGTGAGGAAGAGCAGGGAAACGGTGTGCACGGTTACATCACAGGCCCGCTTGGGGAGGCATTTTGTTACTGCAGAGAGACGCTCACGCCAGTTTACAGGCCAGTCAGTGAGCAAGAGGAGCTGCTCTCACAAGGGCCCTCTCCACCAGCCACAGCTCATAAAAGTAGGTCTGTCGTTCTGCCTGCGGAGAGAGACCCCCAGGGTCTGTCAGTCAGGAAGGGTCTCAGTCGGTTTGAGCTTCCTGTTCGTGGTCAGAGCAGAACACTGAGTTTAGTTTACTATCGTAATTTCTATTGTACGAACAGATATTACGTTGTATCGATTATTGTGCCTGCTAAAGGAAAAATGAATAAAAACAATTGGTCACAAAAAAAGAGCAGAGCACTGAGTCAGCTGATCATGCAGTGAGTGACTGCAGCCCATCAGTCACTGCCACTTAACGTTTGTGTTAGTGAAACTGTCAGTGCTGAACAGTAGTGTGAAGAGAGAGAGAGAGAGAGAATGATGGGTAATAATAGTTTGTACAGTAGTGTGAAGGTGGAAGAGAGAGAGAATGATGGGTAAAAATTTGTACAGGGTACAGTAGTGTGATGTGAGTGTGTGTTTGTGTATGTGTGTTTGTATATGTGTATGTGTGTACTTTGAGTGTGTGTTTGGGGGGGTTGTTTGCATGTGTCTGTGTGGACTGCAGGATATGGTCAAAAAATGGTCGGTTTCTCATTGGTTGTGGCGGTGTGTTGGGGGCATGTCTGTGTTGCTCATTGGTTGTGGCGGTGTGCTGGGGCCGTGTCAGTGTTGCTCATTGGTTGTAGCGATGTGTTGGGGGCGTGTCTGTTGCTCATTAGTTGTGGCGGTGTGTTGGGGGCATGTCTGTGTTTCTCATTGGTTGTGGCAGTGTGTTGGGGGCGTGTCTGTGTTTCTCATTGGTTGTGGCAGTGTTTTGGGGGCATGTTTGTGTTGCTCATTGGTTGTGGCATTGTGTTGGGGGCATGTCTGTGTTTCTCATTGGTTGTGGCAGTGTTTTGGGGGCATGTTTGTGTTGCTCATTGGTTGTGGCGGTGTGTTGGGGCGTGTCTGTGTTACTCATTGGTTGTGACAGTGTGCTGGGGGCGTGTTTGTGTTGCTCATTGGTTGTGGCAGTGTGCAGTGTGACTCGGGACACACAGACGGGATTCTGGGGTATTGCTGAGCAGGGCGCAGGTGTGCTGGAAGGATCGTTCATCAGTGTGTCCCTGGCGTCACAGGCTGTTACCGCCACATACCCAGACCTGTTACCGCCACATACCCAGACCTGTTACCGCCACATACCCAGACCTGTTACCGCCACATACCCAGACCTGTTACCGCCACATACCCAGACCTGTTCTCACTGGCACACACAAACACATATGCACACACACACACACACACACACACACACACACACACATACACACATACCCACAAACACATATGCACACACACACACACACACATACACACAAACACCTATGCACACACACAAACACACAGACAAACATGCAGAGTGCACACACACACACGCACACACACCCATGCTCACACACATGCTCGCACGCATACATGCAGAGTGCACACACACACACACACGCACACATTCACACACACACTCATGCTCACACACAAACACATATGCACACATACACACAAACACATATGCACACACAGACAAACATGCAGAGTGCACACACACACACGCACACACACCCATGCTCACACACATGCTCGCACACATACATGCAGAGTGCACACACACACACATTCACACACACACTCATGCTCACACACAAACACACGGACACATGCACAAGCTCACATTACACACACGTTCTTTCCGTAATTATGGCTTTGTAGCATGTGGAAATGTATAGCTTTAAAGCCACATTCAACATGGGAGTTTCTAAATTAATAATCGAATGCAGCTGTGTCAATGGTGTGTGTGTGTGTGTGTGTGTGGGGTAATTTTAGCCCTGTTACACTTTGGTGTCGGCGAGCAGATGGGGAATTGAGCAGCCGTTGCTAACGGTAACTCTCCGGTTTCTCTCCACACCTCAGCCCCACAGTCAGTCAGACTTCTCTCTCCGATGATCCGTATTGATCAGAGCTTTGTTTAACTGCGGCCTTTACCCGGGATGACCCGGGCCCATGCGGGATTAAAACGGGCAATAACGCATGCACCAGGGCCCATGCAGGATTAAAACGGGCAATAACGCATGCACCAGGGCCCATGCAGGATTAAAACGGGCACTAACGCATGCACCGGGGCCCATGCAGGATTAAAACGGGCACTAACGCATGCACCGGGGCCCATGCAGGATTAAAACGGGCACTAACGCATGCACCGGGGCCCATGCAGGATTAAAACGGGCAATAACGCATGCACCGGGGCCCATGCAGGATTAAAACGGGCACTAACGCATGCACCGGGGCCCATGCAGGATTAAAACGGGCACTAATGCATGGGCCGCAGCCAGTGTCCTGGGATGCGCTGTCCCTCTGGAGCCATGGGAGGGGCACAGGTTTCAGTACCAGGAGAGGGGGGAGCAGAGCTGTTATTTTGAGAGACTTTAAGGGGGTTGGATAGATGTGTGTGTGTGTGTGTGTGTGTGTATTCCTGTAATGAATGTAACTAGAAGAACTGGTTGTCCTGCTGTGTGACGGTTGGAAAGGAATGGGGAATGAGGGAATGGAGGGGAAAGTGAAAGGGAGAGTGGGAGGGCTTTGTGTGAGTGACATTAAAGTCCCCCCTGGGCTCCTCCTCCCTTATCCACGGCAATAAGAAGGGGGTTGGGTCTGGACCCACTAGGCCCTCCCCCTAACCCCAGCCTGTGACCTTGGTGACCCTGTGGGAGGAGGTCCGGGCCAAGGGGGCGGTTACACCCACAAGCTTAATATTAATGAGGAACACCGCTGACATCACGGACATAGTAAAAATGATTGACTGTTTCACAGAATGAACATGGCTGTGACTCACTACTACGTGTACCCTTCCCCACCACTGATATAACGAACACAGCTTTGAAGAATTGCTTAATTATAATTTTGCATTGGTGGTTAATTTTGCGGAAGCAGAACTGGCAGAGCGTTGCACCCCCCCACCCCCCCCCCCCTCAACAACCACGACTCATTTACTCCATGCCCATGGCGCTTGTACCGCTGTGAAGATGCCCACGCCCCGAGCAGCGCCGGCCCTCGTGCTCGGAGATAAAATAATGAAACTCTTTACACCATTTGCTCCTTTAATTAATCGACATGTTCCGAATGGGAGGAGTCACAAGCTGCAGCGACACCTCAACCGTGAAACAGAACCGCCACCGGCCTTAAAACGGCCAGCTGTGGACAGACCCGCGGTGGAATGCAGATGGCCACTCTGGCAGACGAGTCACGGTCCGCAGCGGTTCACTTTTGCTCCGGTGAACCAAGGTCAGCTCTGTAATTGGAGTATCATTTACCAGTGCTCAAATGGGATCTGCCATCCAGCACTACACACACAGGCACACATATACACGCACACACACACACACACACACACACGCACACACACACACACACACACACACACACAACAGTCCAGGAAAAGAACAGCATTAGTGGATGCGGAGGTGACCGGAAGGGAATGCATGTAAATTGATATTGCAGTGGGCTTGAAGGAAGATGAGAGTGAGAGAGAGAGAGATAAAGTAAGAGAGAGATATATAGAGAGAGAGAAAGTAAGAGAGAGATATATAGAGAGAGACTGCTCTGAGAGCTAACTGAATGCACCGTAGCGATAATGCTTAGGCCAGCAGCCCTGATGAGTTTGTATTAGCCATGATTAGCTGGACAAAGCGGTTTCTCTGCCTCTCAGGGTAATGGCACCGAACCGCGATTTGAGGTTAAAGTCTGCGGGGGATCTGTGACTGCCATCCTGGTCGCATTCAATCAGTTCCTTTTTAGAAATCAATACACTTTCAATTAAATTCCAAAAAATTAAATCCAGTCCAGAATAAGGCACTTTTTGGTTCAGCTGTTCCTCACCTCGATTCGGGTGGCTGTGGGTCACTCTGATTCACAATGCCCTTCTCATTACATTACATTATAGGCATTTAGCAGACGCTCTTATCCAGAGCGACTTACATACTTCTTATTACATTTATCCATTCATACAGCTGGATATATACTGTAGCAATGCAGGTTAAGTACCTTGCTCAAGGGTACAACGGCAGTGTCCTACCTGGGAATCGAACCTGCAACCTTTCAGTTACAAGTCCAGCTCCTTAACCATTATACTACACTGCCGCCCATACTACACTGCCGCCCATACTACTTCTCAGACGCACCTTGGCTCAAGCCAGGTACTGACTATGGTCTTTTCCATTTTTTGGGCCTTTGTGTGAAGATGAGAGCAGGTCTGTGTTTCGTTTAATAACAGAATGCAAGAAACGCTACTAAAATATAGGAAAGGTCCAGCTATGTCTAGGGTAATAGGGTAAAGGAAAGGTGTAACGGACATATTTGATGCCTGCTGTTTGCATTACATTTCTCCAACTGAGTGGGAATCTAATAAATATGTGTTTAATAGCTTTTAATTTGTTAAATATTATTTAATAACCAGTGTATATATATTTTTTGTAAATACACATTGATTGGTGTAATGGTGATCCACCTGTTTTTTTGCTGTAGATTCTGCTTATAGGGTGTGTTTTTGTTCTAGATTCTGCTCATCTCAATTGAGAGTGTGGTTTCAGTGAGATTGCGAGCGGCCGGAGTGTCCTGTACGGCGTGTTCTGACACCTTGCTCTGCCCCCGTCCCGTTTCCCGGTGCCGCAGCATGGCAACCAGCAGCGCTCCTCCTGTTGCCATAGAGAGGGAAGGCCCCGCGGCGTACCTGTGATGCCAGGGGGCAGGCGTGCACCTGTCTCTGAAAAATTTGGATCGCTATGGTCCGGAGCGCCGCACGTACTCATGTCTAAAGCCCTCGGCCTGTCCCTCAATTTCACTTCCTGTTCGTCACTGTGGAAACAAAGCCCTCCCCGCCTGAACCATGAACCCAAATTGGCGAGAGAGAGCGCCCGGGGTGTCTGGCGAACTGAGCGGCCGTAATGTATGTATGTATAATGCATGGTAATGCGATGGCTCGGCCCCGCCCCGCACTCTCCCATCCAGCAGCGGAAGAGAGAGGCCATCGCTGCTCATTAATTATTCACGGGTGGGGCCCGGTACGCCAGAGAGTACGAGAAAACAATCAGCACCGGGACTTTAAAGCGTAAACCAGGAAACCCATTCATATTTACATTCCCACAGCGCGGTGGCGCGGGCCGCACGGGACGCCGCCATTAATTAAAACTGCCCCAATCACAGTGTGCCTGCGTCCGTGTGTGTGTCTGTGAGTGTATGAGTGTGTGTGTGCTCCTATGAGTGTGTGTGTGCTCCTGTGAGTGTATGAGTGTGTGTGTGCTCCTGTGAGTGTATGAGTGTGTGTGTGTGCTCCTGTGAGTGTATGAGTGTGTGTGTGCTCCTGTGAGTGTATGAGTGTGTGTGTGCGCTCCTGTGAGTGTATGAGTGTGTGTGTGCTCCTGTGAGTGTATGAGTGTGTGTGTGCTCCTGTGAGTGTATGAGTGTGTGTGTGCTCCTGTGAGTGTATGAGTGTGTGTGTGGTCCTATGAGTGTGTGTGTGTGCTCCTGAGAGTGTATGAGTGTGTGTTTTCGCATGTGTGCGTGCCTGTGTGTATATGTGTGTACGGGCAGCACTGTGGTTTAGGGATGTGGGCTTATCTGGAAGTTGCAGGTCCAATTCCACACATGTATTTTATACCCTTTAGCAAGGTATTTAACCCGGCCTGCTACACAGGTCACTGCAGATAGGCATGTTATATAGAGTATTTTTTCTGCCATCATCCATACAGCATTGCTCATTTTTTGATGATTATTTTGATCCTTGGTTAAATGAATCAGATGGCAGTCCAATGAGGATGAATCGCCCCAGATGTATTCCATATAAGGACAATGTGTGCATGCTTTTCGCAAGTTTGAGCAGTGAGTCAGTGCTCTTTCAATCAGCTGTTTCAATGAAAAGACATACGGAATGGGATTAACGTCATTCCAGTTGTACATTGTGTCCCCTTTACCAGCAGACATTATTAGTATTACTGTTTTAAAATAATGGCGTTTTGATGCATGCTTAGGCATGGCTGTCTGAGTGCTATACTGTGTGTTCTCTGCACTTCTAGAAAGGCCCAAGCCCTGTGGTTCAGTTTGGAACAGAGAGGGCCAGGTAGAGGTCAGAGGTCAACACTGCCGGTGTATATGAATGAGATGACTGGTGAAGGCGGCTCACAGGGTTTTTTTTGGGTCCCCCCTGGTCAGTTTTAAGGTGACTGACCCACAGTGGTAAGCCCATTCAGGCAGAAGTGCTTTATCTGCCGATTCCTTGCTGTGCAAGGCCTTTGTGCAGAGAACACAGCTGCGGCCTCCACATAAGAGGGAAGAGGGTCTACAGGTAGGCCTGAGGCAGAGGACATGGTGATACTGTGTGTGTGTGTGTGTGTGTGTGCGTGCGTGTGTCTGTGCTTCTGCGTGTATGTTATTTATGTGTATGTTCACTTTATATTTGTAGTAGGATGTGTGTTGAGTATGTGTGTGGAAGTGTGTGTTTGTGTGTGTGTGTTTGTTAAAAATGATTTCACTCTGTTGGTGTATGTACTATATTTGGCTGTGGATACTGGATATTGGTATATTGTATACTTATGTGTATGTTTGTGTGCATACGTGAATGCTTGCATGTGTGTGTGTGTGTGTGTATGTTGAAATGTGTATGGCACAGTGCATTGTGTTCTGCTAGTAACCTACTTTCAGCGAGCCCACTCACTGCTGAAGAGTAAAAACAGCAAATTCTCTTACTCTTCTGATTTGATGCTCCCTGGTCTTTCCCTCTCCTCTTTTCTCCCTGCCTCAGTGTCACTCTCCCTCCCCATCACCCTCTCTCCCTTCCTCTCTATCTTCTTTCCTATTTCCCTCTCCTCTTTTCTCCCTGCCTCAGTGTCTCTCTTCCTCCCCATCACCCTCTCCCCCTTCCTCCCTCTCTCCCTCCCCATCACCCTCTCTCCCTTCCTCTCTATCTTCTTTCCTATTTCCCTCTCCTCTTTTCTCCCTGCCTCAGTGTCTCTCTCCCTCCCCATCACCCTCTCTCCCTTCCTCCCTCTCTCCCTCCCCATCACCCTCTCTCCCTTCCTCTCTATCTTCTTTCCTATTTCCCTCTCCTCTTTTCTCCCTGCCTCAGTGTCTCTCTTCCTCCCCATCACCCTCTCCCCCTTCCTCCCTCTCTCCCTCCCCATCACCCTCTCTCCCTTCCTCTCTATCTTCTTTCCTATTTCCCTCTCCTCTTTTCTCCCTGCCTCAGTGTCTCTCTTCCTCCCCATCACCCTTTCTCCCTTCCTCCCTCTCTCCCTCCCCATCACCCTCTCTCCCTTCCTCCCTCTCTCCCTCCCCATCACCCTCTCTCCCTTCCTCTCTATCTTCTTTCCTATTTCCCTCTCCTCTTTTCTCCCTGCCTCAGTGTCTCTCTTCCTCCCCATCACCCTCTCTCCCTTCCTCTCTCCCTCCCCATCACCCTCTCTCCCTTCCTCCCTCTCTCCCTCCCCATCACCCTCTCTCCCTTCCTATTTCCCTCTCTCCCTCCCCATCACCCTCTCTCCCTTCCTCCCTCTCTACCTCCCCATCACCCTCTCTCCCTTCCTCCCTCTCTCCCTTCCCATCACCCTCTCTCCCTTCCTCCCTCTCTCCCTTCCTATTTCCCTCTCTCTTTCTTTTTTTTCATCTCAGCAGACGTGCTGATGCTGCTGAATTAAGATTGTTTGATGGAGAGATCTGTGATTGATGTGCAGGTCTTGCGAAAGAGAGGGAGAGATAAAGGAAGAGAATGAGAGGAAGGAAGCGAGACGGGGGTTAAACATGAAAGAAAGGGGATGACCGAGTAAAAGAACAGGAGGAAGGAGGAAGAGAATGAAAATACGGGAGTGAAAGACGAGAGAAATTAAGCCTTTTATGGTGGAGAAAAGGAGCGAAGGGCACGGAGAAGAGAGGGAGGATAAAATTAACATGTGCTGGAGTGTTCCCTTCTTCGCTGTCTCTTCCTCCCTTCTTCCTTCTCTCCATCCCGCTCTCCCCCACAGTCTCTCTCTCTAACACAAGTAGCTGAGTTAACATTTCTTTCTGTGGAGGTGTAGTAGAAGAGAGCTGGGTTATGAGTTTACTCTGCTGCGTTTACTGCTTCTGTTGGGGGGAAACAAACAGTAGTGCCAGCACATCGCCAGGTATCAATCTACCCCTTCTCACAGCAGTGGGGAATTATTTCTCTCTCTCCCCCTCCTCCTCCTGCCTCCGCCTGCTCCTTCCGCTCCGCTCACAAACGGCCATTTCCAAGAGAAACCAGGACCGGTGCTACTCTGTCAGTGTGCTTAAATATTTGTCTTAGAGAGGGAAACAGATGGGTTAGTGGAATGTGTTGTGAAAGTATTTTGTCTTCGAGTGTGTGTGGTGTGTGTTTTATGTGTGTATTTGTGTGCTTGTATATACGGGTGACAAATTAAAGGAAAAACTAACATAAGGTAAGGTGTTGGGCCACCACGAGTCACCAGAACAG
>CM040405.1:56951767-56974267 GCA_022702515.1 Ilyophis sp. 1 JC-2022 | reverse complement strand
CTGGTGCATTTTTTTTATTTTAGCTATCTATGATTAATATATTAATACATTATAGAGGATAAACACATCACTATTTATTTAATGCCAGAAGACATTAGCTTGTGCAATCATCTATGTCTATATGTGGTTATTTCTTTCTGTAATGTGGCACAAAATAGGTGTGTGTGTGTGTGTGTAAGAGAAAGAAGGAGGGAGAGGAATTGTATGTGTTTTTACTGGAATTTGAAAGAGGGATTGTGTATTTGTGTGTGTATGTGTATATGGGTGTGGTTGTGTGAGAATATTCCTCTGTGTTCGAGTGGGGGAGGGAGAGAGGGAGAGAGAGAGAGAAAAAGAGAGGGAGAGAGAGATCTCGCTGAAATCCAAGCAGGCCGTGCTCTCTCAGCTCTACCAGTGAATAAAAGCAGGGCACGCTCTCTCTCCCAGCCCATCCCAGAGCCATGTTAATTAAGCAGAGAGGAATGGGGCAGTTACTCAGGGTGAGCACTGCCTCATTATTCCCCTTCATTATACTAATACACATTTTATTCTGCTGATGTAGGAATTAATCTCCTCCGTCTCTCATCTCCTCCACTTCTCCTGCGTCTCTCCTTTCCTCCTCCATCTCTCTGCACCGCCACACCGTCCAACTTTGACTGGAGTTTGAGTGCCCCCCCCCCCCCACACCCCCTCTTCCTCAATTCAATCTCGCATTAGCGTTTCTGTTTCTGCTGCATTTTGCCAAAGCCTCTACCATGCCGTCATACTGTAGACTTCCACGTCGGCTCGTGTACGAGCTCTCCCCTTTCTTTTACCTCTTCCTTTCTCTCCCCCACTCTCTCTCTCTCTCTCTCTCTGTCCATCTCATTCTTCAAATTGAACTGTGCATTATTAAGGGTCCATTATGATTTGGAGGCTGTTATAGCACCCTGATTGAATATCATTTTCCAGTAATGTACTGCCCTGTGTTATATAAGCAGAGGATTATGGAGGGGTAAAGGCAAACTTATTTTCCAAAGACAGGTTTGGGCTAAACATGGGGGAAGCATAAAGACCCCCTGTCCCAGCAGAAAGACTTAACAACTTTGGGAATGTTGCTGATGTTGGTAAAGTGATGCTTGCAATTTTGTTAGTGCTGGCTGTATTGGTCAAATTCTGAATCAAATTAAATGTATTTGTACAGAAGTTCTCGTAGTATTTGTCAAAGTAGGCTTTACAGCATACCCTAGCTTAAAACCCCCACAAAAGGAAGCCTAGGGTGACAGTTTTTGATTTGATTTGATAATCTTTATTTTGAACTTGCATATAAAAAACAAAATAGTGACAAGTGACAAGAGAGAACCCCAGGAATGACGGGAAGAACCCATGGGTGGTCTCAATGGGGGAGAGGAGACCTCGCTCCAACACTTACGGCCCCTGGCAAATTTCAGCAGGAGTTGTGCTTTTCGTAAACATGCGGAAAAGTAGCTAATTGGCTAACGATCGCTCCGTTAAAACCATGTGGACCCTGTCTGATTCATTCAGCAATCAGTTATGCTGAACCCTGAAGCACACATTATTTCACCCTGAATTCACACTCATGATACTAATGCGTACACCAAGCAGCTGTCTATGCGTGTATGCATCTGTGTGTCCGTGTGTGGGTATGTGTGTGTGCGTGTGAGTGTGTGTGTTTATATTTGAAGGTGTATGCGTGTGTATTAAATGCAGCTGATCGCCAGGCTGAAAAATTATAACAGGCTACTAGTTTTTGGGCAAATGACGATGTCACTGGTTTGTAATGACATCAACAGAACTCATTTATACTAATGGCCAGCTCATTCATAAATGTACTTTCCAATAGGACACAAAAGGCCAGCCAAGTCTTCTTTTTGTTCATCTTCGTTTTCTTCCTCTTCCTCTTCCTCTTCTCCGTCGTCCGTTGTCCTTCAGCAGAAAGCAGCAGGGGTGTGCATTTATTTGTGGTGCTGTCTCTGCTGTGGCACTGTGTTGTGTGAAGGTCTGTTCTGTTTGAGCTCATTGGCTGAAGTCCGGTCACATGACGTGAGGTCAGGTGCTGATGCAGTACTGTGATGCTCTTGGTCCTGTCAAAGTGGGCCCTGCCCGGTGGACGCGCACACAGTGGACTCGGTCCAGCAGTGCCCTCTGAAAGCACCTGCTCCTCTGTAGTGGCTACACCTGGGGCCTGTATTACCACACCCAGCACCCAGGACCAGCGGTATAGACCTCTGATACAATGCTTTAAACTCTCTTTGAAAATTATGTAGAACTTATGCCATATATCTGTTGTGGTCATCAGGGCATCAAATGTTTTTATCTATGTTAGAAGAAAATGGCTTGTGGAGAGCCCTTTAAGTGTGGCTTTTTTATACATTAACATGATGTATAATAAAATGTATAATAATATAGTAATCATAATGTTATCTCTTCTGAACAATGGCACCAAAAGTGATCAGGTACACAGGCCTTCAGAATGTAGTTTCAACTAAATATAGGCAGAGACCCTTGGGGTGGTCAAGTCCAGACTTGGCGCAGTGCTGGACACTAGGTCAGCAGGTAAATGGTGAGCCAAGATGGCCTGTTGTCATCAATTACGTTTACAGTGAAGGCATATAGCAGATGCTCTTATCCAAAAGCGTACCCAGCTAACATCCTTTGCATGCGATACATTAATTCAGCAGGATATTTACTGAAGCTAAATTTAGGTTTTATGGTGGTGTCCCAGCTGTGAATCAAACCTACAACCTCAGAGTGGCTATATTTCCTGAACCACTATACTATATTGCCACCACTGTGTCATCATGTTGCAAGGCCTAATATCTCCACACGGTGGCGCTGTATACGGGCGGAGCTCTGAGATCGGTTAGGGTGGCCGTGTGTGCCTCTGTGTTGCTTCTCTTTCCTTAACCTGCGGCTCCCACTCCGTTTGAGTACATGATCCTGACCACCATCATCGCCAACTGCATCGTCCTAGCCCTGGAGCAGCACCTGCCCGACATGGACAAGACTCCCATGTCTGAGAGACTGGTGAGACACACACACACACACACACACACACGTCTGAGAGACTGGTGAGACACACACACCAATGTCTGAGAGACTGGTGAGACACACACACATGTCTGAGAGACTGGTGAGACACACACACACTGTCTGAGAGACTGGTGAGACACACACACACACCCATGTCTGAGAGACTGGTGAGACACACACACACACGCTCACACACCTATGTCTGATAGACTGGTGAGATGCACACACACACACACACCCATGTCTGAGAGACTGGTGAGACACACAGGCTCACACACCTATGTCTGAGAGACTGGTGAGATGCACACACACACACACCCACACATGTCTGAGAGACTGGTGAGACACACACACACCCATGTCTGAGAGACTGGTGAGACACACACACACATGTCTGAGAGACTGGTGAGACACGCATGTACGTATGCACACACACACACGCACTCGCATGCACATACAGATGCACACACACGCTTACACATGCACACACACACACATTCAGCTTTACAAATACACAAACTCATATGTGTATGTTACCGTGTGTTTGTCCATGTATGTTTGTATGCCTGCATGTGTGCGTCTGTCCGTCTGTCTAATCTCTCCCGTCTGTCCTGCAGGACGACACAGAGCCCTACTTCATTGCCATCTTCTGCTTTGAGGCGGGCATCAAGATTCTGGCGCTGGGCTTCGCTTTCCACAAAGGCTCGTACCTGCGCAACGGCTGGAACGTCATGGACTTTGTAGTGGTTCTGACCGGGTGAGTCTCATGTGCCATGTCTTACACACACATTCATGCTTATTCACTCTCTCTCATATGCACAGTCACATTCACGCTTGCTCACTCTCATAAACACACACACATTCACGCTTGCTCACTCTCATAAACACACACATATGCACTCGCTCACTCACTTACTTGCACACACATACACACTTCCTTACTCATGTCCCTCTCATGTACACACACACACACCCATGCAAGCTCGCTCACCATCTCTCACATGAGCACACACACACACACACACTTTCCCACTGACAGCATATCAGACAAACTCACAAAGCTTGTTGTGTAAGGTGATGGGGCACTTCCACTCCAATCCTGTGCTGGACAGTGTAATGTGCTGAGGTGAGTGAATGTGTAAGAAGGTAAATCGATGATACAATGGGTGATGTAACGGGTGTGTAATGGGTGATGTTACGCTGATGTAACATGTGACGTAATGGGTGATGTCACGGATTATGTAATGAGTGATGTTGCGCTGATGTAATGGGTGATGTTACGCTGATGTAACGGGTGATGTAACAGGTAATGTCACAGGTGATGTAATGGGTGATGTCACGGGTGATGTAATGAGTGATGTTGCGCTGATGTAATGGGTGATGTAACAGGTAATGTCACAGGTGATGTAATGAGTGATGTTGCGCTGATGTAATGGGTGATGTTACGCTGATGTAACGGGTGTTGTAACAGGTGATGTAATGGGCGCTCAGTGGGCAGGAGGTCAGTGTGTGGGTGCTGTGGAAGCCCCAGCTTTGGGATCTGACCATGAGCTGCAGGAGACTCCAGGATCAATAATGTGCTGATCAGCACCGTGATCATGACAGGCTGAGAACAGCAGTGTGTCTGCAGGGAGGTTACCTGTGTGTGTGTGTGTGTGCATGTGTGTGTGTGCAGTTTGCATGTGCGCGTGAGAGAGACAGTGAGAAAGTGTGCATGTGCATGTGTGTGTGCATGTGTGTGTGTGCAGTGTGCATGTGCGCGTGAGAGAGACGGTGAGAGTGTGTGTGTGTGTGTGTGTGTGTAGCTATTTACCTACTGGTCTAGTCTCATAGCACAGCGAGGGGGCTGGCTCATGCGCCCTGTTTGATGTGCACATATAGATATGTTTGCTGAAGAGAATGGCTTTTTTCAGGAAGTAAACTCAATAATATCAGCCTTTGTCTAAACGGTGGAGACTGAAGTAAGAGAGAAAACAGAGAAATGTGAGAGAGAGAGAGTGAGGGCTAGATAGAGAGAGAGAGAATGGGAGGGAATGAGGGAGAGAGAGAGAGGGCTAGATAGAGAGAGAGAGAATGGGAGGGAATGAGGGAGAGAGAGAGAGAAGGAAAGGGAGAGAGGGAGGGAGATGGAGAGCGTGAGAGAGAGAAGCACAGACACAGTGCCATTTTCCCATTGATATCTGGTGGTATGGGATGAGTTGTAGGACTGTCCCAGTTTAAGTGGGCCAGTTTTAGTGAGGGTGAAGTAAACCCTCCTCCAAAAGTGTGGGGTCAGCATCTGCTCCAGCTGTCTTCTGAGCCTCGAGAGGCCATATCTGTGTGTGTGTGTGTGTGTGTATGTGTGTGTGTGTGTGTGAGAGAGAGAGAGAGGCATCAACATGTGTAACATGTGTGTGTGTGTGTGTGTGGGAGAGAGATGGGGCATCAATGTGTGTGTGTAAGGAGAGATCATTGTGTGTGTGTGTGTGTGTGTGTGTGTGTGTGTGTGTGTGTGTGTGTGTGTGTGTGTGTGTGCATGTGTGTGTATGGGTGAGAGGGAGAAAGGGGGACAGAGGGACGGTGAGAGAGATTGAAAGACGAAGGGATGGGGACAGTCATGTTCCAGTGCCTAACAGAGAGAGAGAGATAGAGAAGAAGAGCAAGATAAATGGACAGAGCGAAGAGAGGAGTGAAACTAGAGAAAACAAAGGGATGGAAAAATGGTGGATGAGTATGACTGAAAGAGAGCGATGCGTGGAGGAGTGTGGACAGAAATGGAGCACGAGGACGGAAGAATGTGACGACGTGGAGGGAAAGGGTGTGATGTATGTGAAGGAGAGAGAGAGAATGAGCCGGACAAATTAAAAAATGAAAAGAGAGAGAGACGGAGCAAGGGAAAGATGGAGGGAGGGGGGGGGGGGGTGGATGAGAGAATGTGTGGGGGTCGCCGCAGCAACCTGTTTATCACACACACGCTAACACCAAACACACTCTCACACACACACACTAACACCAAACATGCTCTCACACACGCTATCTAACACACACTGACACCAAACACACACTATATAACACACACTGACACCAAACACACACTGACACCAAACACACACTATATAACACACACTAACACCAAACACACACTCTCACACACGCTATCTAACACACACTGACACCAAACACACACTATATAACACACACTGACACCAAACACACACTGACACCAAACGCACACTATATAACACACACTGACACTGAACACACACTCTCTCACACACACTATATAACACACACTGACACCAAACACACACTGACACCACACTCTCACACACACTATATAACACACACTGACACCAAACACACACTCTCACACACGCTATCTAACACACACTGACACTGAACACACACTCTCTCACACACGCTATCTAACACACACTGACACCAAACACACACTATCTAACACACACTGACACTGAACACACACTCTCTCACACACACACTATATAACACACACTAACACCAAAAACACACTCTCACACACGCTATCTAACACACACTGGCACCAAACACACACTATATAACACACACTGACACCACACTCTCACACACACTATATAACACACACTGACACTGAACACACACACTCTCACACACACTATATAACACACACTGACACCAAACACCACTCTCTCACATGCTATCTAACACACACTGACACTGAACACACACTCTCTCACACGCACTATATAACACACACTGACACCAAACACACACTATCTAACACACACTGACACTGAACACACACTTTCTCACACACGCTATCTAACACACGCTGACACTGAACACGCACTTTCTCACACACGCTATATAACACACACTGACACCAAACACACACTATCTAACACACTGACACCAAACACACACTCTCTCACACGCACTATATAACACACACTGACACCAAACACACACTCTCTCACACACACTATATAGCACACACTGACACCAAACACACAGTCT
Source organism: Ilyophis sp. 1 JC-2022 (assembly GCA_022702515.1). NCBI lineage: Eukaryota > Metazoa > Chordata > Actinopteri > Anguilliformes > Synaphobranchidae > Ilyophis > Ilyophis sp. 1 JC-2022. The sequence goes on along the minus strand of CM040405.1, from coordinate 56,967,259 downwards.
CTCACACACACTATCTAACACACACTGACACCAAACACACACTCTCTCACACACGCTATCTAACACACACTGACACTGAACACACGCTCTCACAATTGACCAAAAAAATTACAATTGGGCATGGCAAATTGTCCCTCTTGCACATAGGAGCTCTTCCATGTACTCTCCTGGCACCCTCCATGCTAACTGTGGAAGCTTAGCCTCGCTGATTGATAGGCACATCGAGCAGTCTGTCTTATCCAGAGTGACTTACATAAGGGAGCACATTGAGGTTTAGGCAACGAGAAGAGCTGTGGTAGAAGACAACGGATTCACTGACTGCTGGTTGTAGCAGGGAGCTCATTCCTCCAATGAGTGAGCAGAGCAGGAGTCTTTAGGGAAGGGATAAGAACGCCACCGGCGGATACAGAGCAGGGTGGTCTGGTAGGAGCGCAAGGTTTGATGAGATTTTGTACTTTCTGTGATAGCTTATGAGGGTTTTTTTTGTTTTTACAAACAGAATTTTAAGAAAACGTTATGAGAGGTTATGATGATGGAAATTTCTTCCCACTGGGGAGTTTTTTACCTCGTTTGCTGTTCGGGGGTTCAGGTCTGGTTTTTGCCCAATTCTCCTTCTGTTTCTCTGTACAGCGTCTATGCGACAGTTCTCTATAAAAAGTGCCGTACAAAATAAATTGAATTTAATTTAATTTAATTGAATGAAACAGCATGAGGAGGTAGCCACTACTATCTTTTCCCTAGTGTGGATGCTGTTCACAGTGCTAACCAATGGCCCTTCGGTACCGAGTCCAAATCCTGTTCCCTGGTACTGAGCACTGTCCCCGTGGTGTGTGGGCGTGCGTGCGTGCGTGCGTGCATTGGGTTTGGTACTGAGCATGGTCCCCGTGGTGTGTGTGTGCATTGGCTTTGGTACTGAGCACTGTCCCCGTGGTGTGTGTGTGTGTGTGTGTGTGTGTGTGTGTGCGCGCATTGGTTTTGGTACTGAGCATTGTCCCCGTGGTGTGTGTGTGTGTGTGTGTGTGTGTGTGTGCATTGGCTTTGGTACTGAGCATTGTCCCCGTGGTGTGTGTGTGTGTGTGTGTGTGTGTGTGCGCATTGGTTTTGGTGCAGAGAGCTGTCCGTGGTTCTGAAGGGTATGCCTCTTCATAGGCACTGTTCATGGTGCTGACTGGCAGCACTTGGCTGGTCTCTGTCCATGGTGCTAAACTCTGGCCCTTATGCTGGGCGCTTTCTCCTGTGCTGCGTGACGGCCCTCCTGGCGCTGAAGATGCCTTCGGTGGCGGTAATGCGAGTCGTGACTGAGCAGCCCAGACTGCATGATTTCACTGCTGGCACACATGCAGCAGAGCTCTGAGAGAGAGCGAGAGAGTGGGAGAGGGACGGAGCGAGGGAGAGACAGATAAGGGGAGTGGGGGAGAGAGTCAGACAGGCAGACAAATGGGGAAAGAGAGGGAGAAAAATTTAAACCACTTTTAGCCAATCACATGTCATACGGTATCAGATGAAGTACTGCACACAACAGACGACATGCTCCATGCATGTAACCATCACTCCCCTTCTCACGAAAAGCATAAAGAGAGAGAAGAGAGAGAGAAAGGTGCACCGCACATGCACACACGCACACACGCACACATATGAGGACTCCACATGGCACATGTTATTACGTGTTACACACATTCATTGGTAGTAGGCTTATTTGCATGGTCGCAGCCAGTGTTCTGTCTGACAGCCTTTGGTGGTCTCTAGTGCTGCAGAGTTCAGCTGCCCAAAGCCCCGTCTGTAGTGTAGAACGGGGTTAGCCGTTGAGTATGTTCTTGTTGTTATAACTTCATTCATCAGCTAAAAGCAGAGGACGGTCCCAGTTAGCGTGCCTCACAGTTACCGTGCCTCACAGTTAGCGTGCCTCATCTGACTTTGTTGGTCAAAACTGGTGGCTGATTCTATGATCAGCTGATTCACAGGCTCAGCTGTGGCTCAACAGGACCAGCGTCGACCGCCCCGGATGCAGCCGTTTGTACCGTATGATACCCTGCAAAGCGCGCACTGCACAGTGTGCGCTGTGCAGTATGCGCTGTGCAGTGCTCTAGAATACCCCACACCCCAGCACGACAAGGAGGCTTTAGATCTGAACTTTAAACGGCCTTCATTGCAGCTGTTAAATTAAAATTGATTAAATCATTTGTTTTACATGACAACATTATCCGAAACTGTCATATTCAAATGGGCTCATATATTTGGCACTTAAATACATACATGCATGGTGTGCAGTTAAAGGATGCAGAGAATCCATTACTGAAGCCTCTGGTGAAGGTGTAACCTGCTGAAATCCAGGCAGAAGCCTCGGGTCCAGAATGTGTTTTATAGTTAGAAGTTTCCTATCAGACCTTGGCATATGCTTTTGTTTAACCAAGAAAACACAATTCAACCATTGATCTATTTATTCACCCTTTATGTTTTATGTATTATGTACATTTTTGAAATGGGTATATTCAGGATAGAGAACAACCAATCATTTTTAAGCTTTTGTATTTGTATTTTTTGCTATGGAAAATGGAAATAATTGTTTAAAAATGTGCACGTAATACTGATGCCTACTCATAGATCATCCCTATATAAACCACGGACACTGTCGAATCATCATCACATCAGAATAGTTTACTCGCAGTTTGCCTGACTGTTGCCAGGTTACCAAAGAAAGGATGTGAGCCCAAATAACATGTACCGGTTGTCAATAGTAATGTGATGCCTCTGTTTCAATGAATTATTAATGAAAAATGAACAATTCTCTCCAAAATAGCAAGTTTACTTGCCTCGGGGGCGCTGGTTGAGCCTAACCACAGAGATACGATTGTGGTTGCTTGGGAAACGGAAGAGAAGGTTAGCTGAGTTTAAAATAAATTCAATTATTCAATTAGACCGTGCTTAAATAAATCAACATTCTAGAAAATGTATTAGAAATGCCTAAATGGTATGATGTGGTTTATTCATAGAACATTTCCCTCCCAGTCACTAAGCCATAATGTGGCCCAGGTGGCAGTGCTGTTACTTCAGCTGTTCTATCTTTCCATCAGCAGAGTCAGCAAAAAAAGCCAGCGTTTCCCAGAATGCAGTCAATGTCCTGGTTGCACTTGCGTGTTGCCCAGAGGGGGGGAATGGCAGGATAAAGGTGGTACATTCTGCCATGCAGAAATGGTGCCAGTGATCCCTGCATTAGCGTAGCGGTCTCGCGTTAGCTGGTTAGCCTCTTCCAAAAAGTAAAGTAATAACATGGACGAACATGTATTTGACCTTACCGCAATGGAGGGACACGACTGCAGAGTTACTGGTGCTGAAGTGTTTCTATTTACACTCTCTGTGAAGAGATTTTGTTCATTTCATGTTGAAAGAAATGTTGCTGATCTACCTGTAAGCACCCCTTTACTTGTGAAGACATGTGTTTGTGCTTGGGACTGTGCAAACGCTTCCTCATTACCAAGCTCTGCTCATTTTCTGTGATGCCAGGGCAAAATTAGGGTTAGATAGGTTAGATAGCTCAGGTAGAACGCTCAGGATGGATAATGCCTAAATGACAGATAGGAGCACACACACAGACACACACACTTACACAAAGGCATATACATACGCACACACACACACACACGCGCACACACACACACCTGGAAGTCCAGCACACACTAGGGCATGTTGAAGGAGACCGTCTGAGTGCTCTGTGTTAATGGAGAGAGAGAGAGAGAGAGAGAGAGGAATGCTGGGAGCAGCTAATGGAGGACTAGGGAGGGGGATGGGAGGAAGGGAGGGGGTGTTTACCTCTCGCCTGCATTCTCCACCAAGTGTGCCATTGTACAGGAGAGGGGGAGAGAAATTAGGATGGGCAGCTGATGAGCACCAGGGGGGGGAGAGTGGGTAGGATACTGAAGCTGTGAGCATGTTTAAAAAAAAATCATGGCTAGAAAGTGGGGGGAGGTGAGAGAGAAAGAGAGAGAGGAGGAAGAAGGAAGTGGGAGTGGCTGGCTGGTTGCACGCTCTGCTGACATCAGCAGTAACAAGAGAGAGAGAGAATTTGAATTTAAAACCATCTTTATTGTGACAGTTCAACAAAATACACAAATTACAGTAAAAACACAATCACAGGAAAAGAAGACAGAGAGAGATAGAGAGAGATAGAGAGAGATAGAGAGAGAGAGAGAGAGAGATAGAGAGCGAGAGAGAGAGAGAGAGAGCGAGAGAGGGAGAGAGAGAGAGACGCATGCGAAAGGGAAAGGCAGGGTGCAGTGAGAGAGAGGATGCTGGTAAGTGCAGCACACACACACATACACACACACACACACACACGCACACACACGCACGCCACCCAACAGACAATACAATGGCCCAACAAGGGCTGTAGTCAATGCTGAGTTGGGTTGTTCAAGGGGCTGCATAGAACCTGGGGTGACTGGTGAGAAGGAAGTGGGGGTGGGGAACAGACAGTATGACAGGCCAGCACTGGGGCTCCTTCACCATAAAACAGACACACGCACACATGCGCACGCACCCGCACACACACACACAGACAAGAATAACCATTTCGCCTTGAGATCTGTTACTTAAGAAGTACCAAGGATGCCTTCACACGAACGGCAGCTCACCAGCACCCCCACATGAGACTGAGCACTGCAAGGCCTGTTTTATTGGCCTTGTTATTCATTTGGGTTTGGTGAGGAGACTGAGGCAGGTTGGAGAGCCTGTCGTCACTGATGATCTTATCTGTCTCTGGTGACAAGCCTGCCTGTATTGGCGATCTTATCTGTGGGAATGACACTGCCTCTGGCGATGATTCAGTCTGCAGGGCAATCATTTCCTCTGTGGTGGGGAGTGTGTCTGTGGTGGGGAGTGTGTTTGTGGTGGAGAGTGTGTTTGTGGTGGGGAGTGTGTCTGTGGTGGGGAGTGTGTCTGTGGTGGAGCGTGTGTCTGTGGTGGAGCGTGTGTCTGTGGTGGGGAGTGTGTCTGTGGTGGAGCGTGTGTCTGTGGTGGGGAGTGTGTCTGTGGTGGGGAGTGTGTTTGTGGTGGAGAGTGTGTTTGTGGTGGGGAGTGTGTCTGTGGTGGGGAGTGTGTCTGTGGTGGGGAGTGTGTCTGTGGTGGGGAGTGTGTTTGTGGTGGAGAGTGTGTCTGTGGTGGGGAGTGTGTCTGTGGTGGGGAGTGTGTTTGTGGTGGAGAGTGTGTCTGTAGTGGAGAGTGTGTTTGTGGTGGAGAGTGTGTCTGTGGTGGGGAGTGTGTCTGTGGTGGGGAGTGTGTTTGTGGTGGAGAGTGTGTTTGTGGTGGGGAGTGTGTCTGTGGTGGGGAGTGTGTCTGTGGTGGGGAGTGTGTTTGTGGTGGAGAGTGTGTTTGTGGTGGGGAGTGTGTCTGTGGTGGGGAGTGTGTCTGTGGTGGAGCGTGTGTCTGTGGTGGGGAGTGTGTTTGTGGTGGAGAGTGTGTTTGTGGTGGGGAGTGTGTCTGTGGTGGGGAGTGTGTCTGTGGAGGGGAGTGTGTTTGTGGTGGAGAGTGTGTTTGTGGTGGGGAGTGTGTCTGTGGTGGGGAGTGTGTCTGTGGTGGAGCGTGTGTCTGTGGTGGGGAGTGTGTCTGTGGTGGAGCGTGTGTCTGTGGTGGGGAGTGTGTCTGTGGTGGGGAGTGTGTTTGTGGTGGAGAGTGTGTTTGTGGTGGAGAGTGTGTTTGTGGTGGGGAGTGTGTCTGTGGTGGGGAGTGTGTCTGTGGTGGAGCGTGTGTCTGTGGTGGAGCGTGTGTCTGTGGTGGAGCGTGTGTCTGTAGTGGAGAGTGTGTCTGTGGTAAATACCCTGTCTGTGGTGATACAGATCTGTGCTGATTGTTTGTTTGTTTGTTTGGTTATGAGACCTTGGGGCTGTGGGCAGGACTCAGGGATGGGTAGTGGAGTTTTCCGTGGAATGTCTTCTTAGACACAAGTAAATTTCCCAAATCAAAGAGATTCCTTTTTGTTTCTTTAAACACCCAACCAACACGGTGCCAAACGTCTATTTTTAATGTGTTTACAGACTTGCAGAATGCCAGGTTATATTTAAAAGATGTTTTCAGTATTTTAATGTTTGCACACAAACTGATGAAAATAACACACAACCGTATTCCAAAATAAAAAAACTGACAGTGCTCAGTGACCAACACACACACATGCATACATGCACGCACACGCACGCACGCACGCACGCATGCACGCACGCTTACACACACATGCACACACACACACACACACACACACACACACACACACACACACACACACAATACACGAGTGTCTGGGACAGGGAGGATGGGCTCAGTAGGGCACAGCAAGTGGACAGGGTCCCACACTGAGTCAAAACATGGCACTTCTACACTGCCAGACACACACACACACACACACACACACACACACACACACATATACACACACGGACACATACACACACAGCCACACACTCACACAGCCTCACGCACACACACATATACACGGCCACGCACACAAACACACGCACACATATACACACACAGCCACGCACACACTCACTCATGCACACACACACACACACAAACACACATCAGGGTTGTGGTCAATTCTGAATTTAATTGACAGTTGCTGAGTCCTGAATTTGAAATTGAAATAGGTGACAAGATATAGAATTAGAATTAGAATTTCAGCTCGAGGAGTCACGCCCTCTAGAGGACGTGGCGCCCTCCTTCCTACTACTAGTACCGATAGACGGGATTGTGTAGCGGTGGTTCTCTAGCGGTTGCTACATGGGGGAAATTGAATTAGAATAGGGGTTCAATTGGCTACTAAATTGCAGTGGCGGGCCGTCAGGGCCAGCAAGGCCTTCTCTGCTGGCCTAAACATCATCAGAATATAAATTTAATTTTGATATATTTTTTCCACAAATATGTATTAAATTATTCCCCATAGTCTATTCTCTTCATTTCATAGCTTTTCTCTTGGTTGCGCTGCTTCCAGCCTCAGATCGAGATTTGGAGGGCTGGCCTTTATGTTAGAGCTTTTATCCAATCATATTTCAGCCATAATGTGTTGCCAGGGTCCAAGAAATCTGCCCTTAGGCCTTCAGAATCGACAGTGCGGGCGCCTGTAGCTTAAAGTGAACCGAAACAACCCTGTGGTGTTAACCAATCAGATTTCGAATTGGCGACACCGGGGCCAGCTAGCAGGCGTACGATAACGTCAGCACGTGCACGTCTTTTGATTGGATACGCACTATTGAGAGGCAGAGCTATCGCAGAGATAGCAAACTGAACTTGAACGAGATTTCTACAAGCTGTTTTTTTTCAACCCACAATGGCTGAAGGAGGAGAAGCGATCGATTTGGTCGCAGATATAATTACAACGCCATTTTCAAGACAAACCTTTCAAGAAAAGCTAGACATCGTTAGAAGAGAACGGCCAACTCCGACGCTAGCGAGCCGACGCTAGCGAGTCAAAGTGGACATTCAAGGCTAGGAATACACTTTCACCACTGTCGCAAATATATCCTCTTGAACAAATGCAAATTATTTGTTTGTTTTCTTTTATTTTCAGTGAATAGTTTATGTGTCTTTATCGTCACGTTTCTTAAATGAAACTGCTTTGGGTGCGACAATGCGCTGTTTAGCGAACAAACTTGTTAAAGCTAACATACTTTTGGTGGACTTAATAAAACTTTGTAGACTAATCCCTTAAAAGCGATTTTTATTTAAAAGTTTTGACAGTATCCAAGCGATCTTAAAGCTGGTAGTTTAACACTCTTAATTGTAAATGCGGATTTATTGATTATAAATGCTTCGGAAATATTAATATAACTCTGTTGTACTTGACTATGTTAAGGTGATGCAACGCCCGGTTATACTGCGTTTCTGTCTAAATGTATAGTTTCTAGAGCCATGGCGTCATAATGATGGTATTAAGAGGTGGAATAATTCAGGTAGGACTGTGTAGGACATCACTGAAGGCCTAGGTGTGAAATGCACGGCCCGCCACTGCTAAATTGGGAGAAAAAGGGAAAAATCAGAAACAAAATTTTTAAAAAAATAAAAAAAAGAATTAGAATTTCAGTGGAAGTGAGCGGAAATGGAATTGCATTACGTAAGCTAAATGTTTACTTCCAAGTTAAATACTTGACCGCCAAGTATACTTCATCACTATGTGCAAATCTTACTTTGATATCAGTCGGACGTCCATTCTCCTTTTTCTCTTCTTTTATAAAAAGTACAGACATGTGCTAATCATAATATATTAAAATTGTATTCAATATTTGAAAAATGTATTTCCTAAATTGCAATACCTAAAAAATGAAAGAGTGTGTTCTTAAGGCTATTTGACACCTGCATTCCAAGTATTTTAAATTACATTTGCGTTCACAGTGACAAGTGGCAGATGTATTTTGGAAGCTGGTCGAGGCATATTTTTAAACATGAATGAGATCATCATGTTCTTTAATTAAGTGCAATTGCTTTGAAAAGTCACTGAATGAAATTCTGCATTCCTCAAATTTTTGATAGAATTTGAGTCAGTCCCAAAGATTCTGGAGGCATATACGCATGTGTAGGTGTACATATACAGTGATATTAATGACATACAAAATGCTCGTTTTCAGTTATATGTGTGTGTTTGTGTATGTACACATGTATGTGTGTGTATAGTACGCGTTTATGTGCACGTATGTATTCATTTGTGTTTGTTTGCATACGTTGTCTATGTGTAGGTCAGTGTGGAAATTGAAAGGAGCCCAGGTAATCCTTGTGACCTAGATTCCAATGCACATATCTGCATGAGTGTCTCAACCTTGCTGTATTCTCCCTGAGGTTTGTGGAGAGGGAGTGTTGGTGTGTGCACTGGGACAGTGTTGAGGTGTGTCTCTGTGGCGTTTGTATACACCTCAATCTGTTTTTTTTTTTTTTTTGTGTGCAGCGGTAAAAACCCCCAAACCTATTAAAAGGGAAAAAAATCAATTGCAGGGATCCCCCCCCCCCCCCCATCCTCCACCTCTCTTGGCCTTGTTGCTGCGGTGATGCAGAGATTCTGTCAATGAGGAAGGGCCTTGTTGCTGTGGAAACCGTTATGAATGAGAGGAGGCCGGTAACCGTGGAAACTGCGTGAATGAGGAATGGCCAGTTGCTATGGTGATGCCGCGAATGGGAACAGACCCAGTTGCGTGATGGCGCTGATGGACCTCGATCATCATCTTCATCACTGTCGGTGTCACCCTCATCGTCATCCTCATACCAAAAAATATAGTACTTGTACATATATCAAGAAATGATGGGTGTTTGTTTGAGTTTCATGCAAAATGTATTTATTTTTCTATATTAATCACTCTGTGATTAATCAATCCTTCTCTCTCTCGCACACACTCAGGTGTGCACGCATACACGCTCGAAGGCAGTGTCCTCCCACACACTCGCGCTCACTGACTCACCCGTCTCCACAGCGTGGGTGGGAGACTGCGAGGGGACCCCAGTGTAGGGACACCCCCCCCCCCACACACACACACACACACACCACGCCCCCGCTCCGCTCCGCTCTGCACTGCAGCTGTCAATCTGCACACACATGAAAATGGATACTAAGACAATTGCACAGGGACACCGACACACACACACACACAGATGAAAGCACAGCTGCTTCAGCATATATACAGTACACATATAAGCAGACACACAGATGAAACTTGTTAAATGTCGAAAACACAAAGAAAATTCAGCAGTATATGTACACACACAGGCATATGGACACACAACGATACATACACATGCTCGCAAACACACACTTTTCCACACAGGTGTACTCACACATGCAGACACACACACACAAACACACACACACATGAACAGACACAAAAATACACACCTATACAGACATGTACTCACACATAGTAGACTCACGCACGCAAACATGCTGTCACAGCCTGTACAACATACTGTCACACACACTGTCATGTACTGTCACAACCTGCTGTCACAGTTCCTTCTCTCTGTCATTTCAGTCTTCCCCCACCTCTCTCTTTCTCTCTTTCTCAATGTCTCTCTCCCTCACCTGAGGAACGCAGGCAGCCACCATCTTCCTACATAGGTGTTTTGGAGGAAGATTGGCAGTTGTTTCCCAGCAGAGAGGGCTCCTGTCAGTGTGTGGCAAACACCTTCTCACAGTGCGATTCCCTCACTTTAACCCCTCAGCCTCGTCTTCCTATCACCTGCCTCCCTAGGGCTAGGCAGCCATTTCAATCTCTCTTCCCCTGCTTCTCACTCTCTTCCCCTGCTTCTCGCTCTCTTCCTCTGCTTCTCGCTCTCTTCCTCTGCTTCTCGCTCTCTTCCCCTGCTTCTCGCTCTCTTCCTCTTTCCCAGAACACTCCCTCTGCTCCGTAACTACAGTACACTAAACCACCACTACTTTCCCTAACATTCGCCCTTTTCCAGAATGCTCCCTCTGCTCCGTAACTCCAGTACACTAAACCACCACTACTTTCCCTAATATTCCCTCTTTCCCAGAACACTCCCTCTGCTCCGTAACTACAGTACACTAAACCACCTCTACATCCCCTAACTTTCCCCATTCCCAGAACACTCTCTCTGCTCCATAACTCCAGTGCACTCAACCACCACTACATTCCCTAACATTTCCTAACATTCCCCCTTTTTCAGAACGGTCCCTCTGCTCCATAACTCCAGTAAACTAAACCACCACTACATTCCCTAACATTCGCCCTTTCCCAGAACACTCCCTCTGCTCCCTAACTACAGTACACTAAACCACCTCTACATTCCCTAACATTCGCCCTTTCCCAGAACACTCCCTCTGCTCCCTAACTACAGTACACTAAACCACCTCTACATTCCCTAACGTTCCCTCTTTCCCAGAACACTCCCTCTGCTCCCTAACTACAGTACACTAAACCACCTCTACATTCCCTAACGTTCCTTCTTTCCCAGAACACTCCCTCTGCTCTGTAACTCCAGTACACTAAACTACATCCACTTTGGTCAGAGTTTTTCTAGATTAATTGAGACTGTGTGTGTGTGTGTGTGTGTGTGTGTGGTTATAATGCGGGGCGGCAGCGTAGTGTAATGGTCAGGGAACAGGGCGTGTAACTACGAGGTTGTAGGTGTGATTCCCAGGTGGAACACTGCCGTTGTACCCTAGAGCAAGGAGGTTAACCTGAATCGCCTCTGTAAATATCCATCTGCATAAGTGGATGGCATGTAAAGCAAATCTAAGATGTGTAAGTCACTTTGGATAAAAGCATCGGCTAAATGCCTGTATAATTAATATAATGCAATGTACTCCTTTGAAACACTGACTGAGCAGTTCAGCTGGATGGGAAGCACGCTTGTCTGCACCCTCCTATTGGGGGCTCCCAAATTTTAAAATGCAACAGTGGGACAGTCCTGTGAACTGCAACTGGCCTTTCCAAATTGGGAGAGAAAAAATAGTTTTTAGAAAGCATAAGTCACTTACTTACATTTGACTTGGTATGCCACTCTAAATTGAAATGTTATGGAGAACCTTACGAAAGCCGTTGCAGAGAAGCAATGGAAACATTGCATATTACAACACGAAGTGTATTGAATTACGAGAAACGGTGTTTCATTGACAAAATGCGGTATGGTAGAATTATCACATTACCCAAAAAAACAAGCAAATTTGCCTTGTCTTTTCGCAGGTAAGAGAATAAACAAATCCATTAAGAAAATCAAAGGTAACGGATACAAACAATGACAACATTATCAATTATTAATGTGGGAAACAGAAGAAAATAGCCAAAGTACCCCCACAAAACAACGCTGTCAGACAGAGGCGATTGAGCTTATCGGAGGAGCTGTTCCCATTTACTCAGCCTTCCTGTCTCCTACATGGGAAATGAACAGATAACCATTATTGTTCTGTACCATTCCATGCATGGCAGGACTGTTGTCAGGGCCAACATTTATGGAGTAAACAATACCACAGCATGAAGATTAATTCCGTTTACGGGTCTTATATAATGCTATACCATGTTATTCATACAGATTTCAGGATATCAAAGTCTTTTTAAATCTTTTTTTTATTATTTTTTGTTAACTATAGTGCAAGACCAGCAATACGGAATTCTAATGTTACTAGAAACTGTCTGGTCGCTTGAACCAGGAAGTGAGCATTCGCTGCCCTGGCTTAGAAGTTACTGGACAGCACAGTGCCCCCTCTAGTGCTGGGTATGTGTCAGCGCAGGTAGCACCCAGAGTCATGCTGAGGTTGAACAGAGACGACCTCCCCTCAATAGTCGGTAAATGAAACATTCCAGAAAAGTTTTCTTTTTGTAGAAATTGTTATTGCATCCTCTCACCGAAAACATGATTCCTGTTTTTCAATAAACCAAGGCTCATAAAAATGGCATGGGGTGTAATTTATTGCAAAAAGTGCTGTCAAAAAGCTATTTACTAGTAATGCAGAGGAATGAACGAGAACCTAAACAGAAGGTTTTGCACAAAGGAGTGCACGGGGCCCCCATGTAACCTTCTAAAATTAGGTGGATAGACATCCCGAAAAACATTGCAAAACTCTTTTAAGGCCATCAGCCTTTACATGTCACTTTGTTTGTACATGACAATGCGATACTAGGTTCCCACGCACTGCGACAGGTGTGTGCAACCCTGGTCCTGGAGCGCCACAGGGTCTGCTCATTTTGCCATTACACCTAATTCACCAATTAAAGCAATCGATTGCACAGTTAGCTCACCTCACATTTTTCCTTGGTCTGAATTGCTGACTCTGTGGATTCTGGTGGGGATTCTGTTGTTTCTTTCTGTGGATTAAATTTGTGTGTGTGTGTGTGTGTGTGTGTGTGCTTGAGTGTGTATGTGTGTGTGTGAGAAAGAGAAAGAGAGACAGACATAGATGCTGTGCTTGTTTGTGTTATGAAGTTTGCGTGACTCATGGAGTCCGCGGTCATGCGGTTTACGTGATGGAGCACACGCATGTGCGTACAGCGCCAGTGTTATAAAGTGCCTTGCTTGTGTGATGACACTGCGCTGCATAAAGCTAGCAGCACAACCAATGACAAATGAAGGCTGGGAGAAAAAAAACAAAAAACAAAGTGGGTAAAAATGGAGAACCAAACAGACAGAGAAATGGCAAGAGACGTTTAAAAGCAGAGGATGAATAAAAGAGGAGTGAGTGATGGAGGGAGGGAGAAGAGGAGAATGAAAGAGAGAGAGAAAAATGACTGAGACAAATGTGGCAGAGAGCGAGAGCTCCAGGCAAATGCTCCATCCATCCTACTGTATTGGGCCTGTTATATTCAGCTTACTCCAGTGTTTCTGAGTCCTCAGTCAATAGGCATTTAACTGCCATGGGGCGGAGTGAGCGGCCTGGCTGTGTGTCACAGCTGCTAATGAATGAGCTTTTACTGAAATTAGCATCCTCCATTTCTTTTTTTTAAGCATCAGATGGAGGGAGGGAGGGAGGGAGAGTTGGGTGGAGTGAGCCAGAATTTGACCACAGTCTGTCTCTTAAGTTGCTAGTCATCCTCCCCCTTTTGTCTCTCTCTGTCTCATTTGCCCTCATTCATGTCTTTTTCTCATTTTACCCATCCTTCATCCTCCCTCTCCATCTTTTTCACTTCCTCTCTCACTCTCCCCCTCTCTCTCTCTCACCTGTGTACTCTGTCTATCATCTGCCTCTTTTGGACTGTCTGTTTGCTTTTTTCTCATAACTAGAGTGAAGCTCACTGGGGCCCCTCGGCACACGCATGCGCTCACACGGAGACGGACATTTTCAGACTCTCTCTCTCTCTCTCTCTCTCTCTCTCTCTCCCCCCCTCTCCCTCTCCCTCTCCCTCTCCCTCTCTCCCTCTCCCTCTCCCTCTCTCCCTCTCCCTCCCTCGACTGCCCCTGAGTGCACATGTCAGAACTGTGAGAGTGAAAGAGAGGGAGAGGGGGATGTGGACCAGACCGGAGCATAGATTGATTAATTTAAAGCATAGATAGGCAGGTGTGTGAGTCATCCGCGGCCCCATCATAGATAATGTCGCTGGGGACAGCCCTGATCCAGGTAGCACTGCAGCGACTTCCCATACGGCTGCTGATCCACCCACGCAGGGAGATGGGAGGGGGTTTCTCTGCTCTGGCACAAACTAACATTTTACGCCAGGGGTGTCCAATCTTATCCGAAAAGGGCCAGCTAAGGTGAGTGCAGGTTTTTGTTTTAGCCCAGCACTAAGACACCTGATTCATCGAATTAATAATTAATTAAATCAAGACCTTGATAAGTAGAATCGGGTGTCTTTAGTGCTGGGCTAAAATCAAAAACACGCTCCCACATCGGCCCTTTTCGGATAAGATTGGACAGCACCTGTTTTAGACTCATGTCATACATCGTGAATATTATTTGTACCTTCAGGTCCAATTCAAATGCCCCATACAAAACTGGTTCAATCATGCAAATGTGTTGTACATTTCCCACAGAGGCTAAACCTGTCTACTCACCTGAACTGAAGGTCAGACAGCACTGTGCGCCTAGGTTTGCTTTATTTCTGAATCTCTTTTGGTTTGGTTTTTATTGTTAGATTTTGTTCTGTGTCTGTGGCTTTTTGTGAATTCGGACTTGGAGAATTCTACAATATCTGAGTTGCTTTACTTGTGCGAAACCCCTTAGGTTTTTGCACGCATTGTGGTATGTGTGTCAGTGTGTTTGAGATAGACAGTACTCTTGTGTAGTTTGTGTGTCAGTGTGTTAAAGATAGATATTACTCTTGTGTAGTTTGTGTGTCAGTGTGTTAGAGATAGACAGTACGCTTGTGTAGTATGTGTGCCAGTGTGTTAGAGATAGACAGTACGCTTGTGTAGTATGTGTGTCAGTGTGTTAGAGATAGACAGTATGCTTGTGTAGTATGTGTGCCAGTGTGTTAGAGATAGACAGTACGCTTGTGTAGTATGTGTGTCAGTGTGTTAGAGATAGACAGTATGCTTGTGTAGTATGTGTGTCAGTGTGTTAGAGATAGACAGTATGCTTGTGTAGTATGTGTGTCAGTGTTAGAGATAGACAGTATGCTTGTGTAGTATGTGTGCCAGTGTGTTAGAGATAGACAGTACGCTTGTGTAGTATGTGTGTCAGTGTTAGAGATAGACAGTACGCTTGTGTAGTATGTGTGTCAGTGTGTTAGAGATAGACAGTATGCTTGTGTAGTATGTGTGTCAGTGTGTTAGAGATAGACAGTATGCTTGTGTAGTATGTGTGCCAGTGTGTTAGAGATAGACAGTACGCTTGTGTAGTATGTGTGTCAGTGTGTTAGAGATAGACAGTATGCTTGTGTAGTATGTGTGTCAGTGTTAGAGATAGACAGTATGCTTGTGTAGTATGTGTGCCAGTGTGTTAGAGATAGACAGTACGCTTGTGTAGTATGTGTGTCAGTGTTAGAGATAGACAGTACGCTTGTGTAGTATGTGTGTCAGTGTTAGAGATAGACAGTATGCTTGTGTAGTATGTGTGTCAGTGTTAGAGATAGACAG